>JAHREE010000348.1:2291702-2416517 GCA_033628505.1 Tringa tobata | reverse complement strand
CGCCCGCTCGCGCCCCGCCGGGGCCGCCTCCGCCGCTGCGGAGCTTCCCTGAGGGAAAGCGCGGACCGGCCGGATTCCCCGAGGGAAAGCTGGGACGACCCGACTCCCTGCCCCCGCGCCTCCCTGCGAAGCGCTCAGCCCGGGGACTGAGCCGAGGAAACCTTGCCCGAGGGTGCGCAGGGCTGACCTGAGGGGAGGCCATCATCCCGGAAGCCCCAGGCTGCGACTGCGGCCCCCTCAGGGGCGGGGGCGGCTCCGCTCCCCTCATCGCCAGGCTCCGGGTCGCCTGACCCTGGATCTCACGGCTTTACTCCTTCCGGGCCACAGCTTTTCCCACGGAGTACAGCCCGTTCTGCAGATAGAGACCCTTTGCCTGAGGCAAAGTCCTACAGGCCCGTTATCTCTGACCAAACTGACCATGCCACCTGCTGAATCAGGCCACAACTGGAAGTAGCTTGTTTTAGAGCAGCAGGCCCACTTAAAAACAGCATCGGTAGATGTGTTCTGGTCTAAGTATGGGAACTGTGCTTATACAGAAGACCCATAGATAGACCTGGACTGATTTCTTGTGGTCAAAGTCAAAGATCTTGTGTTCAGTGGACTTTGGCTAGAAGAAGCCCTAGGTGAGCTGCCATGGGAATGGAGAGCACACACACCCTGTGTGTTGGTCCAGAGTGCCCTGTGCCACCTCTCCAGCTGAGGACAAACACTTACAGAAAAGCTAGCATTTCTAACAGTTCCTACTGCCACCTAAACCCTCAATACACAAAAATTCCTGGGCAAAGGTCAGACATTTCTCAGGTGTTAAATTTTTCATTTTTCCAATGGATTTTGTTTTCAGACTATGGTCAGAAAAACACGCTAAAGACAAGGCTAGTGTTTTGTGGTTCCTGCCCACCTTCCCCTTCATCGTTACAAAAGTTGGTGTTCTCAACCATGTCTAATCAATCCCTCCTACTGCATCAAGCTACCTTCCAGCTGCCTGGCAGGCCGCAATCTGCTCCTCTTCTCCTAGTTCCTTTCTGCCACTGAAGGCACACAACGTCACAATCTAACAGCCATGCAAGCTGCCAAAATCCTACCCAGTGTGAACCCACACATCCTGAATTCAGTGCAGATCTTCCTATTAGCTTCAGCCTGCATGGACCAGAAACCCTCTCTGCTGCTGGAAGTCCTTTCAAAGTCAAGGGGCGTTTGCCCCCATCCAAGCAGCTCCCAGCCATCACAAGGACCCATCCCAGAACCTGCTTGGTAACTGCAGTGATCACAGAGTGAAACACAAGCAGCCTTGTGGCACTCAGAAAGCCACTTGGACCAAGCAATTTCCAAGAGCATTAAGTACATCTGAGGAAATCATAGAACTGACAGGAGAAGTGGTTAGGTCCAAATTATTATATGAGGCCAAACAGTCTAGTAAAAGAGTCCTGAAGCCATGTTACTGGCTCTATCTTGGCAATAGCTTACCACTCTCTTCTGCCTTCTTAAAAACACACAGGAAAGCTGCCACACACATTTTTATCATTGTCTCTCAATAAACAAAGTACCTGACACAGCAAGAAGAAACCTCTCCAAGGAGACCAAACAGTCCTGAAGCACATTTTGGAAACAGCTGTCAGACTTCATGAATAAAAAGTAAATTACAAAGTGCATTAGAGTATCCCTGTGTCAGCTAATACCCTTCTAAGGGTTTCTAGCTTTATCACAGACATCAGACACACAAAAGATCTTATTAGGCCTAGCTTATCCTTGGGGAACACAGTAGGATTAGTCTCTGTAGATAAGTGCAAGTGCTTCGTTTTACCTAGGCAAGAGAGATTTGCAACTGATTCTTATCTGCAGGGTCCTAAGGACAGGCATGCTGAAGAGTGGAGCTGGGCAAGTGCTCCTCTCCTCCTGTCCAGAGCTTTACACCGTTACTGCAAGCCCAAAGGGAAAATAGTTCCTTGCTGATCAACTGTTGTTTGACTTGATTATACTCCTCCTATACCTACCTGGTATCAGTCACATCCTTTTTTCCCCATCAGCTGGCAATGTTCATCACTGCTTCCCCTCTCTCTGCCACAGAAGCTGCCCATAACACATGCTGGGATCTGGCTAGGTCAAGGGGTTGTGAATAGCCACAATGCGCTTGCTCAGAGCAGTGACATCCACAAGAAAGGGAAATACTCTGAAGAGCTAACCCAGGCATTGATCTCTACTTCCAGCCAAAAGTGGGGCTGAAAACTGGCTTGGAGCTTGTCGGAGCACTGAGAGGCCTCAGACAGGGTGAGGTGTTAACAGGGGGCTCCCAGGACATCACACCAACTAGAGACTCTTTGTGTCCCTCAATACACACCCTGACCTATTTTTCTGCATGCTGTCCTGTCCTTCATTCCAGGGATTAGTTGCAGGTCCTTTCCCTGTGTGCCCCAAACTTGCCTTCATCCCATCCTGTTTCCTTTCATTGGGCTTTCCAACTTCTTTTCCAAGTGCAGTGCAGGATTTTATAATCCTCCCTGTTTCTGGGGTCTCTCCTTCCAACTTACCTGCGAGATGTTAGGGTTCCCATTCCTTTCCCTATCACAGGAGCTCTGGGAACACACGTCCCTGCACTGCTCCCATGTCCAGTGGTTCTGTTCCCAACTTTTTCCCCATACACATCGTCCCTCCAAGTGTCTGAAAACAAAGCAAGACTGTTCAATAGATAAAGGTGTTCTCTGGGAGGAATAGAAGCAGGTGGATGATGGAGGCTGGACTTCACTGTGAAGAAGGTGGTTGAGGTCTCTATTTGTGCTGCAAAAGCCAGCACAAGCCTTTTCAGATCTACAACTCTCACTCTGTTAATCAAGCATCCTCATGTGTGGGCTGTAAGCAATTCTGCTAATTCTGCTGTCAGTCTTTTTCATTGCCATTGGTTCCACTTTCGACTGTAATATTCACTGAAACAGCAAAGGATAAAAAGGACCCTAAATGACAGTCATGAGGCTCCAAATTCCCATACCTGACTCAATGTGTATTTTAAGCCAAATGAAAGAGATCTAACAAGAAAAGCTGGGAGAAAATACACATTAAGCTAATAGTCTGGTAGTCAGAATGCTTCCCTGGGAGATGCAATACCAAATCCCCTTAGAGAAAGGAGGTGATGAAGCAGAGTCTTTCAGCATCCTGGACAAACTCTATACCTACTGGGCTGTTTGGTAGAAGGGAGGTAGTTCCGGCACTTCTACCCCCTCTCTCCCTTTCCACCTCCCACCTTGTCTTCTTTCTGGAAACTCCATTAGAGGTCTTTGAAGCAAAGTGCATACAAGTGACTGTGTATCCTGCTGAAGCAAGCTTCTTCCCTAAAGGTTCTCTAGGAATACTAGGAATATAAACTCTCATAGGATAAGGAGTGGGTGAATGATTAAAGGGTGGGAAAGAAAAGGTGGAAATAAACAGCATCTTTCACAATGGAGGAGTTCACCAAGGCAGCTTCAGAGGCATGAGTGTCGATTTGGCACATTACCTGGCAAATGAGTGGGTAATAAATGTGACAAACCTCCTGGTGGCATGAGGATGTGCTGAGTAAAAGCAGAAGGGTTATCTGCAAAGAGATGAAAAACAACCATATGCTACCAAGTGACAAGGTGAGAAAACAGCAGAAAAACTGCAACCTAGAAATTCAAGATAATGGACATGGGAAAAGCAGTGCTGACTTCATTACATCAAGATGGGCTCGAGCTGATTCTTAGAAATGACATCAGCTTAGTTTAATGTTCAGTTAATAACTGAATATGTTATTTGGTTTTCTGTTATATCTTACTTAATATTATTCTTTTTAACTGATAAAATTTCTTGGTTTGTAGTACTGTTTCTGGTTCCATTCAAACAGACATAGGTCAAGCATGTAAATAATCAAATTTAAAAGAGAAATACATCACTGATCATTTTCTGGCATATGAATGTGGACATCAGAAATGTGACCTGTTAAAATACATATAGCAATCTGTATTTCAGTAATTAATTTTTCCCTGATTAAGAAAATACACTGTAATTGCAATGCAAAGGGTCACGTTTAGTTGCAACCCAGCATGCTACACTGAGAATCAATGCATCTTACTTCAGCAAAACATCTGAAAAGTCTAAGCACAGGACAGAATAAAATATAACCTTCTATAATAGATTTCTGTGCGTCCAACAGCAATTACGTGCAAATGCTTAAGCTTCATTTAAGTCACCCTCCTGCTTTATTTCTCACTGCAACATAACCAACCCAGAAACGTTCCTCCAAATCTGTCGGAACAGGGTGCAGCTAAAATACAAGGCAGAGCCAAACTGCAGCCGCTGGTGGATTTGCAGGGAACAACCCCCCACCATGGATGAGAGCTTGCCCAGAGACAGTAAGCCCCCCTCGGCTCATGGCTGCTCACCAGGGAGAGGGGCACCCGGCCTCCCCAGTGACACCGTCCCAGCGGGAGCCCCATGGGCTGGCTCTGAAGCACAGGACCCCTCAATGCTGCCTCAGGCTGTGGTGTGAGGGCCCGTATCCCACCTGTGGCAAAGTCCAGCAGGCTCCTGGGCTTGCTGCTGGCCGGGCACCTCACCTGCTCAGCCCCTTTGGGAGATCCCACTTGGACTCTGTCAGCCCTATTGTGGCTTTTAGAAGTCTGGAGCCGTTTTCTTGCTTTCTAACCTTTTTTTCAAGTCTCCCTATAGTCTCCAAAAAGGACTCAAGTTCTGCTTGCTTCTCTGACACAAAGAGATGCTCTTCTGAAAGCACAGCCCTTCCCTTCAAGGCTCCTGTTTTGAGCTGATCCTGGCTACAAAGCCCACAAGTATAAAACTCTGTAAGGGGAAACTTTGTTGTTCCTGTCACACAGGGACAGAGGTGAAGTCCAGGAGCCAGCAGAAATTCAGCATTTCACCCACTTCAGTGCTTCGTGAAACCAATACAGCCTTTACCCATGAGTGTAGACACTGCCAACTGAGCTTTTGAAGTCTGCCCTGTATAAAACCACTCAAATGTAGTCAATTTTAAAACAGACTAGACTGCAAGTGGACAGTTTGCCTTAACACCTCCGCCCCCAAAAGAAAACAAACTTCACGAAGCTGAAGCAAAATTTTCTCTGTTCCCAAAGGCACGCTCCAAGACTACTCTGTCGCTTCTCACTCGGGACGCTGCAGTAACCGACTGGTGTGTGCTTACGTGCAGGGTTTCACTCTGCCTCTCCCTTTTCTCTTGCAGTGAAATGGTCACAGTCTCACAGAGAGCAGCCCTGGTTTTTCCTGTTCGGCTGGCCACTGGGCTGCTGGGAAAACACCTCCTGGGCTCTTGTCCAGGCTGGCTGTCGCTCCTCTATTGACTCTTATATGAAGAACTTGTCTGCCTTTTATTGACCTCAGAGGGGGATGGGGATGTTTTTGCCTGCCGGGACCTTTCCGTGAGGCACTTCCCATCATTTCTGCCCATTCCAGCCACAAAGATGACATGATGCCAGTAGCACGCCCAACCCACCACATGCTGATTCTGCTGAGTCTGCTCTATGTAGGCTGAGATATGACCCATATTTTGACTGTCTAATAAAGATGGCTCAGTTAAAAAACAAATCTAAAAACTACAGGGACATCAGGGCAAACAAATCAGAGCTGTGGAACTAATGCTAGTTTCAATGTTGTTTTTTTTCATGGAAGCCTTGAAATCAAGAAATCACAGGCAAGGGAAACTCATGTTTTCTATGCTGTAGGTGTAACCTCATCAAACTTCTCATCAAGAAGAGACGATTTCTTGCTTTGAGCCTTGACAGCAGAATATGGTGCAGCTCTCAGATGTTTGCTCTCCATGAGAGATTTCCAGGTCATCTTGAAAACTTCACACGTGCAATATTCTCCAGTTCCAACAGTCTTAAGTATGGCAAAACTTAGGCAAGCATCAACATTAAAAGGCAAATACTCAGGAGGCAAGAAGCGTGTTCTATATTATACTCTCTTCCCCTTCTTTTTCCCCAGGCTGCATGTTGAGCATGAGCTGAGAAAGAATATAAAGCAAGAAAGGTCATAAAACAATCTGCCAGTCAATAATACTATTGGGACTTGCAGGTTGTGGTGACTGACGGGTCTACCAGTGGGAAGCAGCCACAAGGAGGAATCCTAAGAAAAAAAAGTGCTGCAAAGAATGTTAAAGCAAATAGACGCACATTTATCTTATCACACCATTAGCATCAAATGTGATGGGTCAGGGAGGAAACGAGGCCGAAATCTCCCCAAACTGCCCTCCATGCCGTGGCTGCAGCAGAAGCTGGCACAGCAGAGCTGGGCTGGGCTGCAGCCCCAGAGCCATGAAGCGCCAGGCGAGCACATCCCGGTTGTTTCTGCTGCGTGTGGGCAGACACACCCCAGGCGTGATCTCCGGCACATCGCTCTTCAGGCGTGACACAGCCTGTTCCGTCCATACAGATAAGTTATCAGCTGAGCCTCCCAGCTCCAGCTAAGCCAACTCAATTTTGGGTGTGAGATGCAAACAAGATGCAAATGTCCCTCGACCCCGTTCACAAAAATCAAGTGAGCATCAAGCTCTTTTGTTCAGCCAAGTGCTTCACTTGCTTGACTCTGTCTGGCCTCTCAGCTCAGCCGTGGGCAGTCACAGCGTCCCTGCCAGGATCAGCGCAGCAGTTGCTCTCGCTGCACCGGCTCCCAGAACAGCAGCCACCAGGCAAAACGGGCGAACTCTGCTGGAAGAGGAGTGCAGGAGGAAGCAAGAGGAAAGAACAGGAACGAAGTTTAAAACAGCACCAGGACAACTCCCTGCTTTTTTGCTCCTGTGCCATGAAACTTCTTTTTACTTACCAGCTGTTGGCATTTGTCACCATCACAACATGAGGTTAGGACACCCCGTTCAGGCCTAGTCCTTGAACACATCCTAGTTTCAGTCTCTGAGTTTTCGTCTGCCAAAAGCTGAGGGGCCTCTGTTGGTGGCCAAGAGCATCGCTGGCCTGGCAGCTGTGCCTCCCCACATGGCAGTACACACCTCCTGCTTGCAGGCAATGTAGAGGGGAGCAGAACCAGGGGGCTCAATCCAGGCCTTGATTAAAGCATGGATAAGCGGTACTGAGTATAGAAATGAGAAAAGCAAAACAAAACAAAACAAAAAAACAAACAAAAAAACCCCCAACAAATCAGAACTGTACTGCAGGAAGTTGATTAGTGGAGCAAGCCAAGCACACACCAAGCCGCAGGGCCTCCTTCCTGCCAGGCTCAACAGAGGGGAAAGCAAATATGGGTGCTCTGCTGCCGGCCCAAGGCAGGAGACAGCCCGCAGGCTTTCAAGGAGGGTACAGACTCCTTCGTCATGAGCTCTTGGAGGAACGTAGGCAAAACGCGGCCTGCAACTGCTGCTGAGGTTACAAATTTCTATATAATAACCCTAATAAAAAGACAACCTTTTCCTGATCACAGTCCTGCATCACCCAGAGAGACCATGCAGTCTCCATCCTCAGAGGGTTTTTTTCAAGAGCTAACTGGATAAAGTCCTGAGCAACCTGGTCTGACCGCAGAGCTGACCCTACTTTGGTTGGAGGTTGGATAAGAGACTTCCTGAGAATCCTTCCAACCCGAGTTACCTTGTGATAGACTGAAAATTCTGCAGCCCCCAGCCCTGTGGTTCGGGCAGGCCATGGAGCTTGCTGCAGCACCCTGGTTTCACTCCCCAAAGGAGCTCCCACTCGAGTTGGCCACATTTTGCTGTGCTACAAACAGCCCGACCCCCTTTAGATCAGTCAGACACCAAACAATCTGGGAGAAACAAGCTGGCTGTGACACACTGAAACCACCTTCTGGAGGGAGACAGGTCTATGCAAGCAAAGAAGCCAGAGAGAGGAACTTTCCCGCTGTGACCTTGCATACCAAGTGAGGCAAAACCCCACCAGACCCCCCGGCAGCCACCTGGGTCTCCTCACAGCTGAGCATGACTCCCCCCAGGCTGCGGCAGCAGAAAGTGGGAGAGGGTCAGCCCTTCCCAGACAGTGGCAACAGCCGATCTTTATCACAGCAAGGGGGTGTAGGAAGCTGCCATCAGCCACAACCCGCCTTGGGGAAATAGGGCTCCAACCCCAGACCTTGTCCTCCAACCAGCCCAACACACAAACTCCTCAGCCTTGCTCCCCTCACACCCAGCTGAAGCTGAAGCCTCTGCTAGGGGAAGGGGCTTTTACTGCAGAGCTCTGAAGGAAGTATTTCTACAAGCCTTCCCCCCCTGCCCAGCATTGCCTCAAACAGCACAGCAAGGGATTTCCTCACCACAGCTAGTATCAGGAAGAGGTGAAGGTATCTGTACAAGCCTCAACATCTCACTGCCCAGCTCCTGTCCATTAGCAACCACCGCAGCAAAGCCCATGTCCCCACTCCAGCTGCAGCAGTGGAGGAGGGACAATTTTGGATGCTGTACCAGCTGGTCAACAGCAACTGCCTCTGTTCCCCTACTGTCTTGCAGCAAAGCAAGTTGCTCACATACAGGACTAACATCATACTGAAATGTCTGCAAGGAGACAGCCGACTGCTTTAAAACAGGATTTGTTAACCATCTACCCAAGAGAAGGCACTAGGAGATGAGAAAAGAATTACGTAAAGGTTTTAAAAGCAGACAAGACAACCCTCCCGAGTTGTGCCTAGCTCATGGGGACCTTTCCCACAAAAGATAAAAAAACATAGACAAGGAATACAAATCTGTTTCTGGGAATGTAAAACACCATTTTTGGGGGTAGAAATGGGTAAAACTGGAAGGCAGACCCTGCTACCCGCACTCCTCCCACAGCCACCCGCCTTCTGCTCAGGCCAGTAACCACTCAGGCTGTGAGGAGATGCCTGCAAGTCAGATCTCGCCCTGGTCTAGGCTGACCTGGCAGTGGGCATGGTGGAGTGTGGGAACCTCTAGCATGAATTCATTATGAGCGTGGGCAGGGCAGCTCCTTGACCTGCAGGAAACTTCCTGCTTCAACTCAATTACCAGTATCCAATTACAGATGGTAAGACAGCATCTACTTTTCTTTCCAAGACTCAACCCCTATTTTTCAATCAGATGCTTCTATTTGCTCTCGCTGCCTCAGAGCTCTTTTGGCCAAGTACTACACAGCTGGAAGAAGACAGATTTTCTTTCCCCAAGTACCTTTTAAAGATCCATTCAGTGAACCTGGAAGAGGCTTTCCTGCAGAACGACCTAGTTGCACGTTTTTGAGCCATACAGAACGGTGATCCACGCGGCCAAGAAAAGCTCAATTCAAAACATGTCCGAGGTCATCTCCCAAGTCAAAGGAGGAGATCTGGAAAACAAACCAAAACTAACTCCTGTTATTTCCTGCTCACAGGTTTGGCTCTGGGATGCTGAAAGCTATGTGTGCTTTCGGGCACATGTACCAGCCAAGTTTGGGTTTGACCTAAATCAGCTTCAATTTTTCCTGGTAAATGATAAAACCCCACTACCCCTCCTTTACCATATCAGCCTGGTGAAGCTCAGAGCCACTGTTAAAGGTAGCAAAACCTTGTAAATGGGGGAAGAAAATACATTTATGCAGTAATACAAGTAAAAGGACACTGGATGAAGGGCGTGTATACATGCCAAGTAATGACCTTCAAAGGGATAAAAAGTAGAAATCTGATAGAGAATGGA
Source organism: Tringa tobata (assembly GCA_033628505.1). Classification (NCBI taxonomy): domain Eukaryota; kingdom Metazoa; phylum Chordata; class Aves; order Charadriiformes; family Scolopacidae; genus Tringa; species Tringa tobata. The sequence continues at coordinate 2,406,901 of JAHREE010000348.1, read as the reverse complement.
ACTCTTCTATCATCAAGCACTGAGAAAAGTGGTACAAGAAGAAAGCAGAAAGAAATGGACACTCTGGAAAGTCTTAAAACATCAAACCCAACAAAATCAGAAGAAAATGGTTTAGAAGAGCCTTTAAAATGAGTTTTATTGTCAGAATTTTACAAGTAGCCTTCAGTGGCATCATACAAGAAGAACTCTGTTGCAAAACTCTAATAAATAGTCTGCCCCAAGTCCCAAAATATTTTTTGAAATAAAATAAAAACCAAACTTAAAAATAAAAGAGAATAAAAGCAAGACTTCAGGATGCTCAGAGATGTTAGCAATATTTCCCATTTACAAATAATATCAGGCATTATATAAATCTCCTTCATACAAGTCATTAAAAAACCCAAGACATTCTAAACCTTTACAAAAGCACTCCAGAAATAGTTCCAAAGAGATCCATTTCCATGACAAAACATTAGAGAAGAACTCCATGGGGATTAGCATCACAAATGAAGTTTGAGGTTGAAGTGTAGCGTGTACTTGTGTGGAGCAAGATTAAAGAGCATGAAAAAAGGATTTGAGAAGAGCGTGGAAGTTTCTGTGACAAGACCGTGCCTGATGATTTTAATCTGTCTATCTTTAATCTGAGAATGCGGTAAAGGGGAGGGAGTGGATGCTCTTGAAATTAACCCCCAAATATACTGCACATTATGCAAGGCGGGATTTATTAAGGTAGTGACTGTATCCTCAGAAGGGAGTAGAAGAGTTTTCTGAGCACACTGCACAGTTCAATGCCTGTGCAGACTGCGGCGCTTAAAACTCATCTTCTGACACCTACTAGGTATTTTCTGGAGAGGTAACACGTTGTGGCAAGTTAACTGTTCCTTCAAAGAACAAGAAATTAACTTTCCTGGCACGAGGCAGTTTGGGAAATCTCATGCTAGACAGTTTCACTGGCGACTGGGGATTTCAGAGCTCCAGTCCTATCCCAGTACTTCAAAAAATACACTTCTCTAATTCACCTTCACATATTCCTCTGTCTACCATAGTAAAAGATTTATAAGACCTCTCATGTAATAAAAGACAAGTTGAATAAACATATCTCAAATCTGCTGTGATTTGAGAAGTCCAGAGAAATGGAATGGGAGGGCAGGTGTATGGAGATGGTTTAACGTGGCTTTTCATGGAAGCAGTTCAGGGGAAAGAAATCTTAATCTCTTTACAACTTCAGCCCAAGTCTTCTGCACATATGCAAGTAACAGATGCCCCGGGAAGGGAAGGGGACTATACTGAAGCGGTACAGCAACAGTACTCAGTATCTCTCAGCCTGCCTGATACAGCACGGACCACAGCATGCCTAGTTCTGCTGTTTTGTAAAGTTACTTGCAGCCGTTGTTTCCACAGGAAACAAAGGCCACCAGAAATGCCAATGCAATAGATGTGTGATAATATGCCTCACCCATGGCTCCCGTCTCTAGTCTCTCTCCAAATGTTATGACGCTGGTTGTACTGTACCATACACTATGGACACGTGCTCTCTGTAATGTATGGGAAGGTAGCACTAGCAATCGAGCGCAATTTGCTAAGGAGACACCTAAAACATTGCATTACATCCCCTTGTCTGTGGCATACTTCAGAAAACAATGTAAGAAGAGCAGTAAAATAAACATTTCTTTCTAATTTTCTAGATGTCATAATATTTGCCAAAGCTGCAAGGAAAAGCAGATTACCTGAAACAGAGAGAAAGGAGTTAATGGAAAGAGAGGCAGATGGAACAGCAAGCCTGATCCCGCCTCCAAATCATTTTGTACATAACAGATAAAGAGACAATGTGCAAAAAATAGACATTCACATTTTAGCAGTTAAACTTTTATTTTACCTTTTTAAAATTATTTACTTTGTTTTTTTCTACAAAAGGCAGACATTGATTGTTGATCTGCAATTGTTCTGAGTGCGCGCAGAGATGCAAAAAAGGGTTATTGGAGGATGAAGGACAGAGAAGTGCTCTGACTATACTTTCACATGTCATGATTAAGGTGGCATTAAAGCTTAAGTCCCAGTAATAATATTCATAGCAGACAGTTTCCTTCCCCGCACACCGTTCTCAGTTCATATCAATTGTGTTGAAAACCCATTCGGTGAATTTCTTCAGTTTCTCGGTTGCATTCTGGGATTCCTCCTGTAACCTCAAGTTGTCTTCCCGCAAATGTTGCACTTCAGCCTGAAGACTGGCCTTGTCCTCTTTTTCCTTAGGCATGAGCAAAAATACAGATCTTAGTGGAAATTTTAGGTTATGCTTCCTACCTACATGGAGAGGCAAGAATCCCTCAAGAGAGCACAAGTCTCATTCTTTCTAAGGATTTTGTGTGCAGTAACACATGGGTTTATATCTAAGGGACATTTGTGACATTTCATTCCTCACTCTTTGCTTGAATGAGCAGGATTTCTCTATATTAAATTCTAATACAGAAGCTGGCTCCTCAAGTGGTGAAATAAAATTGGGCATGCCCTGTTCTGTATGTACAACTTCTGATGGTTAACTAAATAAAGGATAGGAAATATTCCTGCAAATACTTCCCCAGCTAAAAAACTTTTTATCTGAACACAGCAGATCCTTCTTGGACCAAAGCAGGTGGTAACACAATAGAGGAAGTTTCCACAGTAGAAGTTGTACGTTTAGATAATACTTTCACTTTTCAACATCAGCAGGATATATTTGCACAGACTAGCTTTAAGCCTTTTGCAGTGCCACCTGAATTAGGAGCGGAGGTCTCTGAATCACTCTCCTAAGTAGAGGAATCAGATGCCTACAAATTTAGACACTCCACCCTAACCTTGACAATAATTAGAAGTATGGCCTCAGAAAAGTAGTAAAGAAATGTCTTTTTCTTATACAAGGATGAGACAGTCATAGGCTCAGGCACGGCAAAGCAGGATTACATAGTTATTAGCATCACCTATCAGCACTAAATACGTTTTACAGATTTTCTGTAGATGAAATGTTTACCTTCCTTAAATCCTCTTGCAGCATCTTCAGCAAACCTTCCAGTTGGTCCACTTTAGAGGCGAGAGTCGGAGGAGATTCTTTACTGTTGAAAGCAGGAAACAAGACTAGGTTATTGATATGACTTACTGTCTTCACACAGGGCAGCCAACAGCCTTGACTATACCCAGTGGCTTTATGTAGGTATGCACTAAGAATTCACAAAAAGAACAAAAAGAAACAACAAAGAGTACACAGAACACATGCAGCATATTAATCAACAGAACAAATTTAACTCATGATTAATGGGGGCCATCCCATCACTTGACTTCTCTCTACTTCTACTCATTATGTGTGCCTTGAATTACCATTGCTTCAGACACATTCAGGAACATCTCAGACAAGACCGAACCTGCAAAAAGGTTCAACTATACTTAAAATTCTTCTGTTTTCACTTCCCACCACCATCTTCATGAGAACTCATGAAGAGTTCTGGGAAGTCTTATGATGGCTCACAAATAAAGATATTCCTACTCTTTTTCTCGGTTTGTAGCTGAGGCGGCCTGCAGATCTGGTGTACTGACTTACCCTGTGTAAGGCTTTATCTGTGCAGTAAGCTGGTCCTCAGCCTGATCACTACTGGAAGCAGCGCTCACAGGTCTGTGATTTTCATCAGCAGCAGCAAAGAATGAAGCTCGCTGAACTGAGAAAGCAAACACACAGAGAGAAACAATGGCAGCAGAAACGATTATCTGTTCACGCACAGCACAACTGCTACACTGCAGGATCTCAGAGAAATCTAAGAAGTCTGTCTCAAGCAAGGTAAGACAAAGATACGACAGACCAACATCCACTTGACAGAAGCAAACTGACATTGCAAGTGTTTGCACCAGGTTCTCCACTGTAGGGGATTCAAGAAGCAAGTAGTAGCTGTGGTAGCTCACGCAGCTCTCCGGGAGGGAGATACTACAGAGTGCAAAGCACAGACACCCCAGCAGTGTGTGCAGCTTCCACCCAAGGCCAATTCCAAGAGAGGCAAAAAGCCAAGCTGGAACAAGAGCTGTGCAGAACTTCCTGGGTACAACTGCATGACACTACTCAGTAACTGTATTTAGGTTCCTTCACTCCATAAAGGAACCCTTTATCTTGAGGAAAGAAAAGCTCACTGTACACAATTCACATGTGGAAAGTAAAATGACCAATGTAATTTTTCAGTACCCAGAATTTTTTCCTTATGCCTTAAACGTTTTCAGATTGAAATGTGAAACCTCTTTGCTGCCTTGTGTCTATACTTTTTTGTCCTGTAACTGCTCGGATGTTTTAACACATCTCTGAATCACTATCAGGTGTTGTGACTGTAAACTACCCACTGCCCCCACCTCTGGAGTTTCCCAGCACAAACCGTAACATAAATACTTTTTAGTTTAATAAACTCTCCCTCAGCAGCTGCTGGTCTCTTGCTGGAAATAGAACAGTATTGTCTTTTTCTGCTTGGTAAATTTTTATTCTGTGCTTTCAACAAGGCTAAAATTAACGTGCTTTGGTATTTGATGGAATTTTCTGGCTCCTCTCTTTTTTTTTCCTTTGAATGAAAATACAGAAGGTTGGTGCAGCTCAGGGATCCAGGCAGCTTTTGTTTCAGCTGGCTGCAAATATCACTATTTGTAACTTTGGTGGCATGTGCTGAGGACACCAACCAATGATGTAGAACAGAGGTGTCCAGGATCACAAATCAGAATTTAGGCTGCTTGGTGCTTGTCAATCCCTACTGGCACCTGGCAGGACCAGAGACTGGGATTATATTGTCATCTGACAGCTGTTCCCTCTCCAAGTCCAATCTGAGTATAACACCCGTGAGACGAAGGTGTCAGCCCAGCACCATCACCCCAGCTTTTCCTCATCTGAGCTGTCGCGTTCACTACTTTCAGCACACTGACTCTCTCACACTTCTAGAGAGAAACGCAACTGAGTCTGGGGCCTACCCAAGTGAGGGATTCAGGTTAATGAGGACAGTCAAATAGATGTAACCAAAAAAAAAAAAGGATCTTTTAAACAGACATTGCCAACCCCAGTGAAATGCATTAAAACCTGGGTTTGATCCCTATGAAAAAAACGTCACTACAAATTCATCTCCTCTTGAGGACTAAGACTTAACTTTGAATACTCTTTCCCAAGACTGCACGGCAGCAATGAGACATGCTGATCCTGCAAGTCCTGTGGCAACAGAGCAGAGCACACACGTATGTCTTCAACACCAGCTTAGACGTGCACTGTCCTAATGATGTATGTGGCTACTACCAGAGAACAGCCAAGACAGCAAGTTACTTCACAGCCTTCTCCAGCCGTGCACAATAACATCTAAAAGATTCAGGATCAGCAAAAACACTTCCGTGAAGGTGGGACAGCATTTACACAGAGATTAGGAAAAGGCACTTCGGTTTAATGCACCTAGAAGACTTTTCCCTCAGATTGTAGTAACTGTAAGGTAAACTCCCTTTGTGCTGAAGTGTATTTAATTTTAAATTCAAATACATCCAGGCAGCTTACAGTTCTTTTCTGTTTACTAAGTGTCAAGGAGATGGAAAGCGCCATAGGATGAAAGGACCCTGAGGTGCAAGTCTATGTATTCAGGGTATGCACGGGGAAGAATGGCAATGGAAAAGGACATCCCAACAAGACTATTTCCCAAATTACCTTGGCAGTGCCCTTCAGCTGCACCGCACAAACTTCTTGCTAGTGCAGTAAGCAAGCCATCCTTAGCATGCTCCTATGCTTTCCCCCTGCTATGTGACTTGACTTTTGCACATTCATGCCAGATGTCTTTCCACCCTAGCTGTGATGTCTGCAACTGCTCTGCATGAAGTGAAAAGTAGCCAGTTTCACAGAGATTTGGCTCAGAGGGATTCCAGTATGAAGAAATGGTATCCGAGTATTACATACAAAGTTTTAGGCTGTTAAGAATTGAGTTGCTATTTCAAACAAGCTTAAGCTTCAGACTAAGTAGAAACAGTAACAAGAAAAGTCAATATTAAAAAAAAATAAAACCCCCACTCCTTAATGAAGCATGCACTAAGATCAGCTTTTCTAAGTATTATATTCTGAAAACTTACCTTCAAAGGCTTTGGCAGCATCTACCAAGTTTGACCAGTCCAGATCAGCGGCAGAATCAGGCAATGGCATAAGCCCAGGGTCTGGCATGGGCTGCCGTCTTTGTTCCTGGATATCTGTGAGGGAGCTGTCTGAGGCAGAAAACTCTCCTAGAGTAACGCAGAACAAATTATATTACAAACTCCATTAAAAAAAAAAAAAACAACAAAAAAAACCAAACCAAATTTCCTTCCTAATACTAAATGCATTCCTATTTTTAATTTTTCTGGGATAGCACTTTTGGAACCAGAACTCAGTAGAATGTTTGATCAACTGTAGTTGACCCAATACAGCATGTTACAAGCCAGTTTTCTGAAACTGCTTCTCACCAGGACATTCAGCTCTTTTCTGGCCTGCCCGAATCCCTGCAGCTTAACATTTCAAAAGCCAAACTGCCTCTCCCCAGCACTGGGACTCTTTCTACCCAACGATTCCTGCCTCTGCACAAGCTGAAAATACTATGGGGAGGGCTCTGCAGCTTCTACACTCCCTGGCACCTATTTGCTCCTGTAAAAATACAAAATTGTAGGGGTTTTTTCCTCCTTTCTTTACAATCTCATAAACCAATGGGAGCAGACTTAGGCCTACCAAGATGAATCAGAACAAGAAAACCCTTGAAATGAATTCCAAAGCATTGCACATCTCAGCAGTTTAGTGAAACCTCCTGATCTTTACTGAAAAATAGTACTCACACCCACCCATAAACTAGTACATCGCCTGCTATGGAAAAAACACTGGCAAGCTTGAAAGAAGGACGCAAAGCCCTGTAGTTTTTGTGCAAACTGATGCCTAGCAAAGTGAGACACTTGAATTCTTGTCACCAATTAGGGCAAGACCAACGTGTGAACCAACAATTGTTTACTTTATTTCAGTTTACTAGCTGGACAATCAAAAAACATGCAATGCCTCGTCAGTCAGCACACATGTAAGCTCAGAAGCAGCAACAACCCTCTTCCCTGTGCCCTCTGTCAGGGCGTAAAGTTTTGAAAAATTTGTAGGTGGTATTAGAAGCCCCAGAACTGTGGGGGTGAGGAGATGGACTGAGCACCTGGGAGGAAGCTGCAGAGAAGCAGTGTATAGTAAAGAGTCCGTTTGGACCAGAGAGAAGAGACAGACAGTGTGGCGGGCAGGATACAAGCCACTGGAAGACAAATGTCCCTACCTGTGCTGATTATTTTTTATATTTCTAACTTTACTAACTAATATAACTTTCTAATAACTTCAGCTAAATAATATTGCTGCCTGGGAAACAATGACTAGAAATGCTACACTGCATTCGCTTGAAATTTTTTTTCTGTCTCTGCATGCTTACTTTTTATAAATGTAAGTTCAGCTCAGTATTAACACCGAGGGTTCTTGCCTTAGCTCCCCAAAAGAGGGCAGTTATTTGGGGAGCTCTTAACCTGGAAATATTTATAATTAGTGAAAAGATACACAGAATTAGAAGAAAAAACTAACCATTTGAAAAACTACCTGTTTTAAAAATGTGAGTTGGATTTTTAAGACAGATAAGTAAATAAGAATGTTTTTAGCTGTTTTCCCTCTTCAACACAAATGAAGGTGCTCTGGAATGGCTGTTCTTTGTTATTAAGATCTTTGAATTAAAATAATTTTGAATAGCTGGAAGTAAACAAATACTTGTGATATCAAACAGCCACCTCTACTTAATCCATCTCTCAGCAACGGCAAGTGTGTGTGAGGGACAATTTGTGTGCCACTGAAATAGCTGGTCCTATAATCACACAGGTCCTACATTTTGTAGGGAACGGAAAAATCTTATTTTGTTGACAAATGGAGAAAGCTTATGAGCTAAGAGGAGTAATCGATTTGGTGTGGAAAAGAACATGCCAGTGAAAGGTTTTGTGGTTTTCTTTTGGAAAAATACAGGCATCCAAACAAAAAGAGACGAAGTGCTGCTTTTTCCACTTCCACTCAGCTGGCATCATTAATCTTCTGCCCTCAAGCCCTCAGAAGCCAAAGCCACCAGCCAGTTAGAAGGGTAACCAAGTCTGCAAAGCTATTTTAGTGTGTATAAAAAACAGAAGTGAAGAGAGCTCAGTTTCCTAACTCTTATGCAAGAAACATGTCATATAGAAACAACAGCTCATGAAAATGTCAGGTTCAACACTGAAAACTGATGCCTGGTGATCACAGGCAGATGAAAAGAACTGAAAATAGATGTCTTCAGCAGCCTTCACTGTCAAATGTATCTTGTGTATCTAAATACAGACCCACTATAGTGAGTTGAATTTATTGATAGCCTTGTGTTTTCCTCTTGAAACATACTAAAACATGAATAAATCAGAGCAGATAGGTACTTCTTCAGAAAACATTGCAGAATCCTACACTGTGAGATCTGGCTCTATTTCTGGAAAACACATTTAGTACACATTTAGTTATGAGGTACAGCGGGAACCTGTGAAAATTCCCTTTCTCACCAACTGAGACATTCACATGCAGCAACACACAACCTATCAGATAATCCTACTGAAACTTTTCAGTTAACTAATGGGGGAAAGCTGAGTGTCTTCTTGACAGCAGTTTACCAAGTAACTTTTTCTTGTTAGCTCTCTATGTGAGACTAAAATAAGTAACTCAAGTCCTGTAAAATGAATAGGGCAAGGGAGTGAATCTAAAAACTGCCGGAGCAATAAAAGCTGTATCTGGTGTAGCTGTACCTCCAAACGTCTACTGGTATTTATCCACTTCTATATCATTAATTTCCTAGTAGTATTTTGTTCCCACAACCCCACACTAAAGGAACTGACACCTGAAGTTGTCACTGGTGGAGAACCAGGCATATGTTATTTGCCCATTGGTCCAACCGGTCCAGATGACTCCTGGAAGAAATGGTGAAAACTTACAACCAACGAGGCAAATTTTTATGCTCCCTCCACCAGGTAACTGCATGACCACTCGTGTAATCTTATACCCACTGGAGAGAGGGAAAAGTATATTCCCATCCTTTTATATATTCAGACATTTGACTTGACTCTCCTCATTTTAGCAAAATCAAGATGGAAGCACTAATTGCTGTAATAAACACTTTCCCTTAACATCATTCACAAAGGATTCCTCTCAAAGTAGAAAAATGGGAAATACACTTACCATGTAGCGATTTCATTCCCAAAGTATATGATGGTCTCCGTAACGGCAGCGACTTTGGGAGAGAAGGGTACGTGCTGGTGAACAGGACATCGTTTGGCATGGCTTGGTCCAAGAGCGAGGCCCGTGAGGTGAAGAAGTGGTCTCTTTGACCACTGTAAATACTCTCATCTGACAAAGTCCTTTGCAAGGCACGCCTTGTGGTAGGAGTGCTGGGAAAGGGAGACTGACAGGACAGAGTGTGTGACTATACATTCATAAAAACAAATAAAAAGAAATAAGAAAAAAAAACAATCAATAAAGAAACTTCGGAAGGCTATGTTGAAATAGTTTTTTAAACATTTTTGGGTTTTATGTAAGAAAACAAGTGTTAACACAGTATTTTTTCAGAGTGGATCGAAAAGAGAACTAAAGGATTCTGCTTTCCAGGAGATTATACCTAGGTAACATATATAGGTATTTTTTAGCCACTCTCACATTCTACTTTTTAAATACTCTTCAGACTTCTCCTGAAGTGGAAATCTCAGGCAGCCCTCATGGATTCTAGAGCTGACGTGTAGCAGAAATAATGCTTACAGAAACAGCCAGAATGCTGCACAAACCAGAGCTCTCCTTCGTGCCTGGGGGAGGCTGCCTTCCTGCAGGCAGAGCACCAGCAAATGCCAGCTAATTAAAAGTCCTGTATTACTGAACAACTAGGAACGCCCACCACCCCTTTGATTCTTCAGAAGGACTTGAATCAAAATTAAGTAAGTAGCCCTGTGAGTAAGAAAACTTGTGTATTACCCTCAGCATCACCACAGCTTCCTCCATGCTCCACAGAGGAGAAGGGGATGCTGTGGGCAGCCGGGAATTACGTACTCTCTGGCCAGGGCCAGGGAGCTGCTCTCAGAGAACACATAACCATTCCCATCAGCAGAGACACTGATTTTCATGAAACCTGTTGCAATGTAACTATCTTCAGGACATAACATTTCTTTACGGTTTGGATGAAATTTGGTCCAAAGGCCTTCATGGAGAAATGGCAAACAGAAAGGAAGACCTCACCACTCTCATTTGTTCTGGAAGCAAGTTTAAACAAAAAGGAGATAATATGATTTCCAGAAAAAGTGATTAATCATTATAAAGGGTTGCTGATTTGCACATAAAAATAGTTCTCTCTTCTCACAGAGGTAAACAGACAGCGCTCTGTTCCTGTGATCAAAATCCCACACTACAAGGTGGGAGAAGAGTGTGGAGGAGTGTCACTTGAAGACAATCTGATTAATTTTTTTCCCCCAAAAAACGTTACAAATTTTAATATTAAAAGACTGCTGCATGTTTTGGTTTTATGATTAAGGATCGATCAGAAACAATTAAGATTACTTCCAAAAACCTGCTATGATCAAAAGACAAGGAGGGAAAGAGAAGCCACGTCCCATGCCAACTTTCCATTAGATCAAATCCTCCCTTCCACATTGCCTCCCTCAAGACATGCCCGTCACAGTATGAACCTTGCATACAGAGTGAACACTGCAGAAATGACAACTTCTGGTACACAGCTGTCACTGTGATACGCTGAGGATCAAGCTGCTTTTTTTTCCTGAAATCTAAAAGCTCAATCGGCAGGTTCATGTTATGATCCAGTGAAATCTCCCAGTGCTTGTCCTGAAGTGGCACGGCAAGGGAAAAGAAAGAGCTGCCAAGTCAAGCAGCAGTTACTCGAGGCTGGTATAGTTCACTTAGTCTTTAAGAACTAGGAGCTGGAACCACCAGTTCATATCAGACACTGAGGTTAAGAGGTTGCACAGATACAAGCATCTGGTGCAGATGGAACAGAGGCAACATGAGTAGGAACTGTCTTCTGGTAGCAGAGCAGAGGGAAGAGAAAAAGCAGGATGACTTCTCTGAGGAGATATAATGCGTAATTAGTAGGTAAGGAAGGCTTGGAAGATAATAAAGACGCACAAGACACACAAAATCACAGCCTAGAACAAATTCTACTGGCAAACAAAGCCTTTGGCAGCCAACAGACAGGAAGGAGGATGATTTTTGGTCATTGTACAGTGAGATAATGAAGGACATTATCATTCTCTTTTCCTTTTTTTTAAACTGTCAAAAAATTTATGCCAGAAGAGAACTTTTTTTGTAAGATGAAATACAAATCACGCAGTGGGCAGAAATTACAGTTACTTTTAAAATGGAGAAAATTTAATTTATTGGTGTGATAGAATGTTATTAACTTGCTGAAATTTATCAAAAGCGTAACCCGAGTTAATGTATTTGTTCCAGTCACCAGGAAATAAAGATCAAGGTAAGAACTGACTCTCAGCCCCCCAAAGCAGAAAAACAACAAACTTGGGAACATACACACTTTTCATGGTCTTTAGGTGACCTCTAAACAGAATGGAATTTCTCGGAATGAGAACAATCCCTTTGCTCAAAACAACGAAGAGGAGATGCTCGCATCACCCATGTCCCACTCCCTCAGAACTACCACAAACCTAACAAAAAGATATCTTGCCATTGGCAAGGGGATTTTTTCCTCCATTCTCAAAGGTAACATCTGAAATAATCGGTGTTTGGAACCTCGCACTTACAAGTTTTAACAAGCCACTTTGGGTTTTTACAAGCAAAGAAAGAAGTTGCAGCTCTCTCTCCTGCATGGTTGCTGTGGAAACCACTGGGGCTCTGGGTGATGAGCCAGAGCCATTAAGCACTGACTGTACATGGAGACTGCAGAAAGCAAGAAGGTTTCTTCAAAATGATGGATTTTTAGAATTAATATGTGCACTTTTGTGTTATTATACATGTTCTGAAACACATCAGGAAATGTTTTGTACTATATCTTCTGTATAAATATTTGCTTAAGTTTAGGGAGCATTCTTGGTCCTTGTGTGGTAACAGGATTAGAGCAGCATAAAAGTGTGTTTTCTGCATGGATTTTCAATACTGTCAACCAGTCACTGTCTAGTGATGCAATCAGAGAAAAACAATTCAAATGCCTAAGACAACACTACGGGATTTTCCAGGAGCCAGCAGTTGTAGATGTTCTTTGCAAGTTGGCATACCAGTCTCCTTAAATTTGCGCACAAAACTGTAATAATATTTCAGTGAATGCAATAATGAAATTGTTCTCCAAATCTATTTCTCTAGTAGGTAAGTCTGTGATAAACAGGTAACCTTTTGTCCATGATGAAAATTCTGGGAATGCCTTGCCTTGGACTCTATTTTCCTGTTAGGGGTAAGAATAGAAAAAAATCCTGTCTGAGAAACTCTTGAGTCCAATGCAAAGTCCAACCAAGTAAGCTCTGTGTGAACAAATGCTTCAGCTTTCGCTGCTTTGAAAGCACTCAGCATTTTCTTCTATGGCCTTCATCCTTTTCCAAACTGTGAAGCATTTGCTGTGTTACGGGCAGCAACAAACCCAATCATCACATTCTTACAAAGTGTAACTTTACACATTTCTATTTTGTAACAACAGGACTATGACTTGGATCAGAAGAGGACCTGTGCATTGCTCTTCAGACATTCTCAAATTTCACTTAACTGTGACAAGAGATAGCCAGATGACAGACTCTCTCTTTAACATACCTTAAAATTCTTCTGAGATTCGGGTGTTGGGCTTTCAAGATCTATCAATTTCTTTAGATCTTCTTCAACAGTGGACTTGGATGCCCGTTTGGGTGATGCTCGCAGGTCTCTTGCTGAAGCCCGCAGCCGAGGGTGGGCCATTTCATTGCCATCACTCTGGTGACGTCTTAAATGAAATGGAACAGACACATTCAGGTCTCAAAGCCCTGGGGCAGGAGGCATGAATGAAACAGGAATTATAGCACCCTCAAGATTTTCAAAGAAAAATCCTAGGTAGGGGGCATGGAGGAGGCAAGGAGTTTCGCTAGTACAGCAGAGCCTCATGTTAATGAATACCTGTTGAAGCAATAAACTTGTTTAAAAACATCAACTAGCAATACACTTAAAGGGTATCATAATATATTTTCCCAATAAAGGAGTGAATCTTTGAAAATAGTGTATAGTATGTACAAAACAAAAAAATATAAATGTCTTCAGCGAGCCCCAAAGCAGCAAATCACTACATTTCTTTAATCTTTTAACTAGCTTTTTATAACGCGGTTATCACAAAGTTTCACCCTCTCCATTTGACAGCCAGTTATTGGTATCATCTCGGGATACTGTGCCTGACCCAGTAAAAGTCAAGAAGGGTTGAATAAATTACACTGAAATGGGCTTTCTGAACCGCTTTCTTTCCAAGCCATACTAGGCTTAAAGGAATAATATTTTCACTAGTAAGTTGTTTCTCAATTTCTCTTCCAAAAGAGATGGTTTCAAACTGTAACGCAGAGAGATCTTGGCTTGCTTTAAGCCAGCTCGACTGGAAACTGGCAACAATCTTCACAAAGCACACGGAGTGCCGTGGAGCTCACACACAGGACGCACCGTACGACTGCATGGATGAGACACTTAATAAAACTCAGGCTCTACGTTAAAAGGATTTTTAATATTTGTTCAAATAGCATTGGAGTCACCTTTAAGAAGTCCCAAGGAAAGATAAGTTTTAATAGGACTGAAATCCATACAGCTCTCTAGAAATGATAAAACAAATATTTTACAAGTTAAGAGGGAATGAGATTAGGTAACTATCCAATATTTAAGTCTAACTGCAGAACTCTAGATTAGAGATTAAGTTCTACAGAAGACTAAGCATCCTATTAAGATAACCTTGAGCTCTTCTATACATAGAAGTGTCACAGGTCTCAATGCTTCTTTACAATAAAATCACCAAACAAGAGAACCAAAAAAGAGTCTTACTTTCTTGAATCCATAAACCCCACTGAGTTTATTGTCCCTTCTGGCTTTTTCCATCCAATCAGATACTTGCTGGTAGCACCCTGGCGAGGGTAGAAAGTCCTAGGACCAGACGAGGAAGAAGAGGAGGAGGAGAAAGAAGGTGCGAGCTGGGGAGAAGTAGCAGAATGAAGCTCTTCTTTAGGTGAGCTTCTGGCACTGGTGAAAACAACCGGGCTGGCAGAGTGTCGTGAGCTCATGGTACTAGGAAAAAAAACATAACAAAGACAAAATTTTCCTCAAATGTGTATATATGCAGCTTGTTTAACTATTATTTTTTTTAAAGCAGAACTCTGGGCACAAGATGATATTCGTATCAATAGTGGGCAGAGTAGCACAAGCACTTTGCTCTTTTTAAGGGCCTTCCACCAATGTTTCATTAAAACGTCTCACAAAATAATGAAATATTTTGTAAGCAACTACTAATGATGGCAGTATACTACCATCCCCTCATTCGCCTTCACAAATGGGAAAAGCAGTTACCATTTGTAAAAAAAAAAAAAAAAAAAAAAAAGACTCTTAAATTGGGAAGTCTGAGCAGGTCTCAAACATATACCCCAATTTGTCTGGACAGAAGAAAGAGTCAGGATGGCCAACTGCAGGTTCTTGTTGGAAGATGAAGGCACCTTTAGATGGGAGCTACCCCTCAGTTATGCTGATATTCAAACCTGATGGAACTTGCATACTATCAGGAGCACTAGGGCTTAAGACAATATTTACTATAACAACCTTAAAAGGTCAGGCATTTCCAAGTAGAGCTACAGGAAAACTTAGTGTACAGCCTTAGCACTGAAATAGCATTTTATATTTGGAGACCAGTTTTCTATCAGCTCTACACAACTTAGCCACATTTTCATCCCTGTATCAAGCACTGCAAGGAAGGAATTTGAAACAGATGGCCCCGTGGTAAAGAACAGTTTCTGACTGAAAAATAAAAATTAGCTGGAAGGCTGAATAAAGTCACTTTTCTTTCTTAGCTTAACAAAAAAACTCTTTACCACTCTTGTCATATCTTGATAAAACAATGCATTTTCACCTCTCTCTCTCTTACCAAACAGTGCTTTCTGTTTCTCTTACCGAAACCGAAAGAAGAAATTAAGGTTAAATTTATGTTGCCGCCTGGGAAATTAATCTCACCTATGTTTAACCTTACAGAAGTCAGTTATCTAATCAGGATGCCACTTGTCTGGCTCCTGATGGAGTCAATGGAGAAATATCCTTAGGAGGCGATTGGCCTCATCTGAAGTTATTCTCCACAGGGAGGATTAATGCTTTGATTCCTTCCTCTGCACTGACAACAGATGGAGTCGAAAAAGTCACCTTTAATGATGTTTCATTTTCATATGGCTCAAGTTAATCACCACGAGTCCCAACAGTTAAGTGCTGTGGATTTAATGAGGAGTCCGAGTGGACTGTCGTCTTCCCACCTCAACCAGTGCTGGCTGCTGATGTACGTGGGGATGGCTGTAAAGTCCCTCACATCAGGGGCAAGATGCACCTCCCCGTATGTATGCAAATCAAGTGACAATAATACAGATTTTCTATTACTGAATTATTTTTCTTCTTCCTTCCACCTGTACATTTGAAAGGCCTCTACAAAAGATGGCAAATTGGGAAAATATAAGAAAGAGATTTTCCTGTCTATTTGGTGCTGCACATCACAGTGTTCATATTTGTAACGGATGCAAGTAAACATAATTTACAGCAAGATAGCAGAGAAAAATAAGAGCTGGGGGAGAGGCAGTAAATTTCTCTTCATTCCCCCTTTTCCTTTTTCAATACTGAAAGAAAACTCCTACACATGCTGAGTAAACCAGCCCATCTGTGAGGCGTCACCATCACCACCAAATTAAACCACCAAGATTTAGGGAAGATGCACATCATTAAAGAAAATATATGGGGCTGTATTTTTTCATTTTTACCCCCTTCTAAGTAGATCAGTCTTTTGCTTCAGTGTAGGAAAAGCAAAGTTCTGATCACATTTCAGAATTCTTTAATCCTTCGGGTAGTTCTCAAGGCAGTGCCAATTATAAGAAAACATTTCTTGATAGGAACCACTAACAACTCCTCGACAGGATGGCAGTGTTGATCCTTAATATTACTAGGCAAAGAGGGTAAAAAATGATGTTCAGTATGTTCTACATAAAATCTATATATAAAATGCATATTATATATTAAAATAATTATAACATTATATTATATATAATATTGTGTATGCACATTGTGTATTATAAGTATTATTACTTTAATATTTATTATAATATGTATCACATAATAGATGCCAAGAGCAGCCTGGCAAACAAGCAAGAAAATTAGCATACAGTTTTAAATACACTCTTCTTTCAAGTGTTCTGCATATTTTGAGCTGTGGTTTTCCAATATAGTATTTTGGGAGGATATTCTTCTCCAGGAACTGTGCACAGACCTGTGGGTATGACTGAAGCTTTTCACCCTCCAGGTAAACACAGGCAGGCCAATAGGGTACCACACACTTGTTAACTGAGAGCATATTTGGAGAGCGCAAGGCTTTGGATAAAGTCTAGAAAAACTAACTCAGAGCTGGGGCACCAAGTATCTCAAAATTATTGGAAGTAATGAAAAAGATACTTGTCTAGAAATACCCATGATTTTCCTTTTACTTTTGGTAAGAGTACCATGTAGTTTAGGTGGAAACGAAAGTTTGATTTTATTTTTTTTTCCTAGGGAATTCATGCCATCAGCGCATATGGCTTCATTTAATGACATTCAGCTATAATGATTCTGTATAATTACTGGCCTACATAATGCAATTCTCCTGGGATGCTATGAGAAATCTGCACAATCATCAGGAAGGACTTTGGAATGGGGGTGGAGAAGAAAAATAAAACCCAGCCAGAAGCTCTGCTGTAAAAGTTAATCACTATAATTTACATTTTGCCACCAATTCTCAGGTACAAGTTCTTTTATGCACCATCAAATGATCTGAACACTAATTATCGCTCCTGTCTTCCACAGACACAAACACTCTAATTTGTGGTTATTTTCTTTTCTTTTGTCACTGAGTTCTTTTTATGGCCAAGTTCCTTTTCTTCTTGCTCAGAAATCCGACTCTAAAGACATTACAGACATTCTGGCATCCACAGGCAAAAGGTAAAAAAAAGTGAGAAGCAACAAAGGATAACAATTTAGGAACCGATAGAGAAACGCACCAATTATGCTGTTCATTTCTCACGAAAAACAGCCCGTTCAGAATCATCCTTTCACCTCCCCTCCTGCACCTCCGCGAAGAGGCAGCTGTGGTTACAGCTTGGAAGTGCCAGTTCAAGAAGCCCCCAGCTCCAGGCTGTTGTGCCTCCACAGAAGGAGCTCTGGGAGAGTTGGGAGCAAACAGCTGGAACCAGGGTCTCCCCGGGCCAGCGCTGCTGTTCAGTGGGCAACCACCAACCCAGCATGCCATGAGAAACAAAATGAAAGCTTTTTAGCCCAGACTGTGTGTGCCTTTGCTTTATTGTAAGGCATCAAACACATGTTCTAGCCTTCAAAAATAAGAAATAATAAAGAAGGAACACGAGTCAGTCTGTTTTTTCTCCACCAAGATAAACGATGAGGGTGCCAGGACTGCAGGATTTCTCACGTATCACGCCCCATGTGTTCTATAAATGACTACTACTCCTCTCTGCAAAGAGCTGCATTTTTAACATCTGATTTTTAAATGAAACTGGAAGAAAACCTCCAAATGTTTTCTCTAGCATAAAGCCTAGGGAACCTTTATCTAGAAATTTCAGTAAGAGCCCCCAAAAACCATGTAGAGAATCATTAGAATCATTTCAGTATCATCACATAAATTAATCCCAACCAACCAGAGAGAATACCATGTTTGGAGACACAATACTATCACATAATAAATAATGAGACAGCATCCTAGACTTAAGTTTGCAGTCAAGTTGCAAACTATATCCATGGAAGACCAAGATGAGAACTGTCAGGATGTGCCTGCCTTGCAAAGATATGTTTCTTTCTATTAAATTTTCTCAGCTTTTCTACTGACCTAACCCTATTTGGTGTTCAGAGAAGAGGAAACCAGAACCTCAGACATACGAAGATGCCATTCCCATTAGGCACACCTTTACAGTAAAGCTTCTCAGAGTTATATCTGTGTTTTCCAGGCTTCTTCGAGTCAGTTCTGAAAAAATCCTTCCAAATGGCAATGCTACTGACAACTTTACTGCAATCAGCATCCTGTACATGAATCTCACATTTAATGCTACTGCCAGTTTCATTCAGACAAGTATCACAAGGCACGTGGGAAATTCTAATGAATGTTAAAAAAATGCATATAAACATTCTTGTCTTAAAATAAAAGGTATAAAACTTTAGATAACCACTATATAGATTTTTACCTTCAAAAAAGGGGCACACGCTAACATTGCCCAAAATCGAAGTAAATCCCTCTGCATAGCTTTTTCTACAGACCTGCTTGAGTCCTTCACGCATGCATTGCAACTGGAAACGCCAAGCTCAAAGACCTGGGTGGGATTTACACCAACTGAATATGAGCTTTAGTGCCAAAAATGGCCAGCCATGAGAGGCAGAGGCAGAAAAACAGAGTGAGCATTAATAGATTATCTAGTCAAAATTACCATGACAAAGTATATGGAGAGTGTTCACTACATTACAGTCTCTATGACAACCCCCTATTTGCAACTACTGTATGAGGAGTTGTTAAACTGTCTGATAAACATCTAGCCTTGCATAAATGTAGCTTTCCTCAAAACGATTAACAAAATTTGCTTCAGACTTACAGCCTGTAGGTATTTCAGCTGCACACTCAAAACAGACGTGCCTTAAGAATAAAAATGCAACAGTCAGGCTCCGCGAGGCCAACAAATTATGATGATCACACATCTTCCTTGAAAGAGCTGTGGTTTTTTCCTTGTTGCTAATGTGACACAATATGAGTATTTTTCAAAAAGCGCAATGAATACTTCATGGGAAATGGGTTAGGAAAATGGCCTTAAAAATTTTCTGCCTCTAGCAGCTCTGATTAACTTGTGAAGTGGGTATCTTCCATCTGAGGTGTTCAAGAACATTATACACGTTCTCAGTATTGCCAATTTTACAAGTGGCAAAGCTGAGGGGGAAAGGGAAGGTGACTGTAATGTGTCACACCGACAAGCTGGCAGCAAAATGAGATTAAAATCTACACGCTAGGATTCCCAAGTAAGTTGCTCTCCGCCTTGATCATACTGTCTGCAAGCAGCTTTCTAAACAAAAAGACTAGAAAAAAAATGGAAAACATCTGAAACATACTGAAAAAGAACCTCATGATAAACACACATATTGAATATTATGTGCATTAATAAACTGGAGTGATCGCCTTTCTGGCCCATATATGAACTGCAGTTTTTGCAAGATACTCCTTATAAACACATCAGACAGGCGTCTGTCTCACGTTGGTTCAGTAGCAGCGGTATGGAATATGCTCTCAAAGACATTCTTTAGCGTCATAAGCAGCGGCAGACGCAAAGACAAAAGGTGCTTTTAATTTTCAAGCATTCTGCACAGTGAGATTTTTCAAAACACTGGTTAACATAAGCAGAAACCGCTCTTCAACATCCACTTCTCACCGTTGATGGGCCAGAGGGTGAGAATGGGAAAATGAGCGTGGAAGGGTCAATCTCATAAGAGGTGAAAATTACCTTGTATGTGAGACGGCGTCACTGAGACTATAAGCGCTGTTCTCCCTCGTTAGAGGATTGGAGGCTGGCTGGCTCTTGCTGTGAATATCCAGGCTCAGTGAAGACTCGGTCTTTCGGTCTATGTGGCTCTCTTTCTCCAGCGTCCTGTCTGCAATGGAGACCACCTCGCTGGAGCTGTGCCACAGGGGCGCCACCTTCTCCTTCGTTAGCCCCGTGCGGGGAGAGGTTGCTGCTCCCAGGGAGGCCGTGCTGCCATGGCTGGGTCCGTAGGAAGTGGTGTCAATGCCACTGTCAGCTGAAGTCCCCTGAAGGTAGTTGTAGCTGTTGAGCTCCGATTCGGTGCGCTCCCCGCTGTCGTACCACTTCTCATCGCTGTGAGCACTGGAGGCGTTGCTGGAGAGGGTATTGCTGCTGGAATGGCTGGAGTAGTGGCTGTCAGACTACAGAGGAAACAACAATCCAAAAAAAAAACCCCACATTTATAGGTTTATTTCAGAATTATGGAGGAAATAAACAATTACAAAAGTCAGCATTACAGAAAAGGAGCTCTTCTACCTTGAGGAGAGGAATAAACTCTAAACATGTGCTCTGTTCTGGGTCCACACAAAAAGCTTTCATATGGATATGGAAGCCATGCGTTAAGTACTCGGGAAAGCCAGAGTTGTGTTTTGTCCCAAAATACTTTGCAGTGTTCTGCTCAGCCCCATCCAATGAAATTGGCTGAGCTGTGTAGACTTTGACTTGGTTTATAACTACTATAATTTAAAAAATTCTGATTTTAAAACTCCAACATTTTATAACATGAAACAGAACTAATCCACAAAAGGTGCACGTTTTATTTTAATAATCCAATTGCCTATCACATGGTTAAAGCAGGGCAAAATGACCAATGCTCTTCCTGCACCTTTGTAGTAGGGTGTATTTGCTTCTCAGCAGGAGTGTTCTTTGCAAATGACCACTGAAATGCCATTTAACTAATCTGAAACTGTTTTTCCAAAAGGCACAATTGCAAAAAAGGAAGCTTTAATGTACTGCTTTGAAATTGTCCCATCAGGGCACACCAGCTCCTGGCTGTTTTGTGTGTTCTGTCCTTGGTCACAGCCAACTGTTATGAAGACACTGAATGCCCTCAATTCCATAGCAGGCATTGGTGGAATGTCCCATTATGGGAATAACTTCTTGCCACACACTCATCATTGCTTAGTAGCTCAACTCCCTTTGGGGTATTTATATCCATCTGAATTCCTTAATTTTAGTTTCCATCTACAGAATTTATCTACGTTCTGATCATCTATATAATGAGAACCGAAGCAGTTTTCCAGTAGACAGTGGACTTGTTTGGTGACCAGATGGGCCAGGAATTAGAGGAGGGATGGAGGAGACCTAGAACCACCTTTCCTATTGTCTCCTCTTGGGAGTTTTACCAAACAGGCATGGGCAGAGGTCCCAGCCAAGTCTAAAAGATGAGATGGCTTCCATTTTCACTGGAAAAAGAGGGAAAATAGAAAATGGATGTATACAGAGAACGAGAAATTTCAGCATCCACATTTCTTATTTATACTACAGCAAGAACTGACAGGAAAACAGGCGGAATATTAAGATGAGCTGGACTCCTGGTTCTCTGCAATTAAAGTTACTGCTTTTCATTAAGAACTGCATCGCTCTCCCCCATCCATCTGGCTACATAATAAAGATTTACTTTTAACAATGACTAAACAAGAAGAAAGCAAGCATTAATAATTCCAGTGCTGCAATTTGCATGCAAGCTAATGAGTTCTATATTACATCATTATACGGTCAAATACATCTCATGGAAAACAGGTCAATCTAAATATAAAACCTAGTTGGTACTCCTAAGAATACGAAGACAGGTGTGGTGGTTTTCTGGTGTGTGTGGGGTTTGTTTTTCTTTTGGTGTTTGGATTTTTTTTTTAATAAATAATAAAGATGTGTTGTTATGAATAAATAACCTAAAAGCAGCCCTGCCAATTGTATTGAAAGGAGAACGCTGATGAACAGGAGCAAGTAACATGAACCAATTAAAGACTTTCTCACACCTAAATAAACGCAATTAATACTTTCAGTATAATCATGCAACACAACTCCATACTTTAGCTGACTGTACAAATAAATAAAAAACCCAAGTGATACATCTTATTGGGTAATTTAAAGGGTGGGGGCTTTTTTTGAGTCTAGTGACTTAAATAATCTTCAACACATTTTAAATTTATGAACATTTATCTGTCTCTCTGCTTGTAAATCAAGAAGTGACAGTCCCCAAGAGGTGTGAATATCTAACTCTGCAGAGACAGAAAGGCAGAATTTACCACTCAGACACTAAACACAAATAAAACAAGAAAGATTTTTTTTTCAGCAGGATTCCAGCAGACCTTTCAGACAAAGTCTTCCAACACCAGGCAAGGCAGGTTATGGAAAAGAAGTAATAGTTGCACTAGATGAGGAAAGTGAAGAAAACACAAAACTGACAGCAAGATAACTATTCTGTTTTAAAGCAGCAGCTTTCCGAGTCTTGCACTATGAAATATATTAGCAAACTTTTAAGTCTCACATGTGAGGCCTAGGAATAGCTTTGCAAACTCCCACAAATCCTGCACTTATCACAAGGCAACAGACAAAATGCTGCTGCTCAACTGGCAACAAAACTTTATTAACTAATAAATATTTCAGTAGGCTGTGCTTAGCTTCTGTAGGATTCAGAAAATAACAGGTCTGTCTACTGCTTTCTCCATGTTCTAGTAAGGAACAGGGCTTGAGGATACTTTATTTTTTTAACTGACACTAAATATAACTTTGAACAACACTTCTGGGGTGAAGAGCTTGTGGAGCAAAAGCAAAACATTAAATAATTTGTTTTTTAGGATAACTTACATGACCCTGCTTATTTGGAGACAAGTGAACCACAGGATCCTGCCTCATCAGTCTTCCACTGGGGCTCTCTCTGAAGGAGGGCAGCACTTTCGACACAGCTGGGAGGTGGCACGTTGGTTCTGCAACACAGCACACAACCAGGTACTGAGGAGCAAACACGCTGCAACAAGCTCAGAAAATGTGTCACCTAATTTTACACTGCAATTTTTCCAATACTACCATTAGCCAAAAACTTTGGATACCTAATACAAAATTCATTCCAAATTAAAAAAAGTAATATAAAATATGCATTTTGTGACAGAAGACGGGTGAGTAAGCGAGGGCCCAATTCCTGCCTGGTGTAAATCAGTAAGGCTTCATGAAAAACCAGCAGCCACCATCCTGGCTTTTGTTAGAACACATAGTACCGTGGCCCCACTGTCCAACAGCTCTGTATCAGAGCATTAAAACAACAGAATATTCATTTTCACAGTGCATTGACACTGTACCTCTAAATTCATGTTGCCTATGGACAAGAGATTAAAAAATCCCGAAGATTTGCATTTCCTTAAATTGTATTCTATGCAGGCAGTCCAATAGCAAATGTCTACAGTGATCACTTACATGAATACATTTTTTCCAGTACAACTAATATGCATATTTCTTCTCAAAGTTAAAGTGAGTTATTTAAACACCTTCTAACTGTAAAGCAGCAAAAATCTGTTGAAATCACAATGTTCCTTTAAAAATTGATGGCTGTGAACGTGGAAACTGCGTAGATGTGTAAAAGGAATACTTATTAAACTAAACCTGACAAAAGTGGATGGAATTCAATTCACGTGTCTTACATGGACACTCAGAGGAGTGCTCTTTGCCAGTTAAACTTATTTTTTCCCCAGGAGATAACTACGGAGCTCTAGAGGATGTTCAGCCCCGGCCCATCAGCTGCGTTACTGCCTTCTCAGAGTCCAAGGTCAGTATTTTGAAAGAACCTCTCCGAGTTATGTCTTTTTACATGTATCTTCTCTCCTGTGGTTATCCAATATTCTGCACTGCTAAAAATATTGATTTTAAATAGACTATGTGCTTATGAACAAGTACTTAATAATATGCATGGTAATTAGCACTGCTTTCCCCAACACAACTGCAGTTTGTTCTGCTTGATCTGCAGCATTACCAGCTTTTTAAAAAAAACAATTATTTTTTTTTAGTATTTTTTTATATGGAAAAAAAGTTTCATTGTGATTCCCCCTGGGAAGTGGTAGCAGGCAGTGCTGGTGCACAAAGAACACAGGCCTCCTGTAGGTAACAATGGTCCAGGAAGGAGCGAGTGCGTGGATTCACTGCACCTAATGCCTTTTTTACCTTGAGACAGATCTTCCCAAGTGGAAATGTGCTGATTTGGCACAGAGCCAAGCTTTCACCTAGAGTCACCAGACTGG
The DNA here is from genome assembly GCA_033628505.1 of Tringa tobata. NCBI lineage: Eukaryota > Metazoa > Chordata > Aves > Charadriiformes > Scolopacidae > Tringa > Tringa tobata. The sequence goes on along the minus strand of JAHREE010000348.1, from coordinate 2,382,857 downwards.
CAATAAGGTCTCCAGAGATGCAACTTCTGACTGTGCCTCTATGAACGCAGCACAATACACAGGAGATAAAATACAGGGATTCCACGTCAGTACGCAACTCTCAGCTATCGCCAAGTGCCGGAACCATCTCTTCTACCACACGATTTTTCCTGTTCTTTTTGGCCTTGTTTATTTCTTTAGCTAATGTGGTGATACCTGACATGGTACAACACAACTTGCCGGCAGCTCCACTCGATGCCAGCATCAACACCCAACTGTTGGTCTGCACAAGCAATGCTGAGCAAAAGATCAGCGTTACATGCGCCGTTACCATCCCAACAGTATCAAAACATATGCGATTAAAAATCATCTGTCAAAATGAGAACTGCAGATGAGTATAATCACAGCTTTTCAGTGAGAGGTACGGGGGGGAGTTGTGCGGGAGGGACTGACAGATGGCTTCAATAACAAGGCACAGCTCACTGAGGTTGTGAAGGTGTGTGAGCAAAGTACATCTCCAGAAGTTGAGGCTGGCATTTGCCTTAAACTCCTGCTCGTCTCACTGAACCTTACTCTGTGCTCAACACTAGTCCCTTTATATAGAACAAAAGCTATGATGCAGGAAAATGATCTATATAAATAGAAAAATTATGGAATTGTTTAATCTATGGTAGCAAAGTTAAAAAAAAAAAAAACAAAACAATCTAGCAATCTTGGCCATGGTCATCATGTTGGATTGATGCTGTTTGTAGACAGGACGTTCCATTGGTGTCAATCTCATTGGTATCCACTCAAGTCATAGCTGTAGCAAAAGGTCTATGTGCAGAAACTTCAAATGAAGGCTTAACAATGCAAATTTTCCACAGCCAGCTGTTTTATGTAGTTAATATGTTCCCTCAGCTGACAGCTTAATTGCCAAGTGCAATGAAAACGTATACACTGGTGGAAGGCGGTTACCAAGCTATGGATTTACTTCACCGTTTAAACTTTAATTGCATTTTTTACATTTTGTACATGGTACTTTTATAGCTTCAATGATCAAACAATCAATTTGCATTTATATAGCACCACTCGAAAGGGAGCATCACAAACACTGTAGAAAAACTAAGCAAAACTTAAACTAAGCCAAGTCACTCGGGAGAGCAGGTGAGGTCAAGCAAGTCCTCAACAGCAAGACAAAAAAGTAAGTGTGTCTACCCAACCTCTTCTAAAAGGGCAGAGCATTTCAGGGTAAGGTAGATTTAGTCCCACAGTCAAATGAAGAACTGAAATCAGTTCTTCCTCAGGTGATACGCAGAGATCTCAAGGAAACAGACTGCAGAAGCCTCGTGTATGCTCCAGACCTAATTATTCGTCCTGATGAACAAGGTTAACTTTCAAAGATGCTGAAAACACAGTGCTTAAGAGGGTTCTCTCTCTCTGCACAGAGAGGTATTGCCAAAGTCACCTTGTGGTTAGCACCACTTGCTCGCTGTAAAGAATTAATTACCTACCCATCTGGTCAGCGATACTATCCTCACTTCTCTGCCAGCTGGGTGTGGATTTGCCGCTCCCACCCGTCTCGGACTGCGTGTTCTGCCTGTCAATGGAAGCAGGGGATCTACGGCTAATTCCAAACCTGTTGCAACACCCCAAAAAACAAAGCAGATAATGGTTTTAAATATGCATAAATCTCACATGAGGGGAAAAGAGCACTTTTAAGAAGCTAGTGTCAAACGACAGGGCAGACATATCACAACTGCTTAAAGGATTTATAATGCTTTTTCATTTAGCTTTTGCGGCAGCTCTCAGGACTCATTTAGCAACTTTAATGCACAAGATTACAGTACATATTAATTTATTGAGCACCTTTTATCAGGAACATCTGGGTACAACACATACAATTCAAAAAAACAGATCAAAATATCCAGAAATAAAATTACTAGTTTTCATTTACATACATGTTTACATGGAAACGTGACCAGACTGTTACATGGTTACAGGAAATTGACCACAATGAGTAAAACTTAGACCTTTGGATAAAAGCCACATAGGGAAACAAGTTGTGTTTACTGGAAAAAGATACCGAGGATGGATCCTTTGAACCAGGAAAGCACTACCTCAAATTAGTCAACATGAGCGTCGGAAAGTTTGCTGGGAGAATCCCATGGATCTCAGTTACCTTCCTGGGCTCTAAGCAAAAGACTAGTAAGGTCATACCTGGGTGATGCAGACAATATGTACAAACAACATAGATTCATTTGGGACAATGTTACACTGCCAGATATTTTAAATAAGCGTTTATAAAATTGACTGTATTAGCTATGGATTCCCAAAACCTGGGGGTTATAAATTATGTAAATTATTATTTGATCATAGAATAATTTGAGTTGGCTAGTGTAAACCAAACACAGCTGTAGGAAAGCAGTGAGACAAATATACTTACTGCTGTGGAAGAAAGGATACACAGCAAAAGGAAAACCGTGTTCAATGGACTTTGTTTGTAAACCCTGCCAGCTTAGTCAGATGGATTTTTGTGAAGTTCAAAGATACAGTAAACTCAACAATCCAATGACAAAGGAGACACACAGCGCCTCTGTGCCATGCCCAAGTCTACATGTCCTATATGCCTAAAAGTCTGTAAGAATTAAATCTATAATTCTTTCTGACATAAAAATCACTTACAAGGCTGCAAGAATTATAACTGGGTTCAGAATTAGCAGATCAATCATGAAGAATTTGTCAAGAGTAATGCATTTCTGAGGCGTTTTATTTTTGATCAGACATACCCTGAAGGAAAAAAAATCCCAAAACTCTACACGCACAGAGTAACACCCAAAAGAATTACAAGCTGATACATTCTCTATGTATCAAGGAGTTTCTCTAGCTCAAAGCGTCTAACAAGTAACAGAAAATAAAATACCCAAACCGTGCTTTCTACTCATTCCACTGGCTACAGACTGCCCCACTCCCCAAATGAGTGCAATGTGGTTTTCCCATCTGAAAGTTCATGAACTTGTTAACTCAAAAGAACCCACCAAAGAAGCATCATATGACTCAGAACAACAAAATCCTGCTCCCATCCTTACAGACAAGCAGCTGGAACACACCTGTACATGCAGCACAGCTCCAAAATGTCACATTTTGAAATCTGGGGCTTCTAAATTTTACCCAAATGAGACCCTACTTCCCTTTTGTTCACCGCTCCCTGGGTACAGCCAATATACAGCTTGATGAATTAAAAAAAAAGTGAAGAAAAACATGGATATATTTGCCTTCTGAATGCAAACAATTTACATTGAAATTGCATGAAGTGAACAATGCTGTTCCTTTTCTAGTCACACAGACTAGCCAGGATTTCACTTAATCAAACACCTAAATTAAACATCATGAATTCAATACCAATTCAACAGATACATAAAAGGCCTGAACACAACATTTCAAAAGCTGGTTGAATCTTTAAGCACTGATTTGAGGCAATTTTCAAACTTTAGGACTCCTAAAGTATTTTGGGAAGAATATCTTTTCATAATAAAATAACTAGAAGTTGGTATCTAAAAGAAATAGCCCAAGCCTCATGAAGCCTTGGTGCAATGAAGTTGTGCTGCATCAGTATTTCACTTTCTCTGCACTGTCCTCTTACCTAAACCCCATAATGTTCATACGCATAAAAAGAGTCAGTTTTGCATTTGGCATACTTCATGACATGGCATCTTTTTTCAAGATCAGAGATACACAAAACCACTACGTTTCCAATTTTATTTCATTAAAACCACTGCTCATTGTATACAAGAAGAAACTCATTACTTTGGCATTTTTGAATTTCGTTTTTACATTCTGCAATCCACTACTACATGTACGTACCTTCAGGTAAACACAGGATAAGTATCCGAAACACACATGTATACATCAAGACCAATCTGGAAATTCTTGAGGGCAGCAGTTTTTGCCTATACCCAGCTCAGGATTATGGACCAATAATCTAGAAGAGGCAGCAGTTACTGCTCTCACTGATGTCTGACAGAGGCCAGATTCATACCCATTGCTTCCAGCCATTTAAGTTTGACAAACTTTCCAAATCTGCCACATGACGCAACCAGAAAGAAATGTACACACAGATTATGCAGCTGAGATTCCTGCAGTGGGAAATCTCAGGGACTGGCACACCTAGAGCACACTGGAGCTTCACCTCGGGAAGCTGATCTTCAGGACACGGTGCCCCCTTGGCCCCTTCTCCAGCCCACCCTTCTCTCCAGCCTCTCAGCAACTGAACACTACGATCCCTCTCTCTTATGTTAACAATGTACACGGGCTGATCGCCCACCGGCTCCACCTGGTACATCCAACACCGCTACAGAGCTGCCCCGAACCTGGTCCCTCGGGCCAATCTCAACAGAAGATGCACATGGAACTGGAATGTTTTTAGTGATGCGACAGACATTACTTTGCTTATTGAGGCAAAGGAAAGTTTCCTTCATAATTATATTTTTCATGCTTTCCAGCCAGCCTGGTAGAACATGTTTGGAAAGTCTTGAGTAAATACAATTCACGTGTATGTACAGACAGCATTGGAGGAAAAGTGCTGTTCCGGTAAGAACAGAACATAATAGTCAAATAATTGGACTTCAGTAAGTGATTATTTTTATTATTTTTTTTAAAGCATCCAATAAGAAACATGCAAAGTTCATGTCTTAATTACTTCCTTCATTATTCCATTGAAACTGTTTCCTTGCACCAAATTAAAACTTCAAAACCAAAAAGACAATATATACGCAAGGTTTCTAGGACACAGCTCTTTCCTGAACCAAAGAATGCTGTAATGAACATCTGTGTATAATTAACTTAAAAGATGGAAAAGGGCTGGGACGGGCACTGGTGTGCTCTGAGGCCGACTCAAAACAAAAAACCCAGCGTGTCTGAAAATCCCTTCCTACTCCAGCAGTTAGGGCTGTGACAGTCTGAGGACATATGGCAGCAATACCTTTTTTGTAGAGCAAGTGACGTACTTGGAAAAGAGCAGAAAAGATATCGGGAGCACAAGCTGACCTTCAGAATTCCAGGCAACACGCGTGGTGCTGACATGAACGAGCCCGGAATTAGGTGGTGTATAAAGAGGTTAAGTGCTTTTTCCAGCTGCAGAGCTCTGGACACACTTCTGTTTAGTTTCCTTACAGCAAAGTTTAATGGCTTTTTGAGCAAAATTGACATTAGGACTTAAGAATGAACTTCAATAATGACCTGGACAGGCCTGATATTCTCATGAATCAAAGCCTTTATGAAGCAGAGGAGAGATGGCCTCTTCAGAAAAACTCAAACTGAGCTTCAAGGAAAAGGACAGGGAGGACAAAGCTTCAGCAATGCTGAGGAAGAAGCAGCACAAGTTCAAACACATGCTCAGAACAGGACTCTCTGGACTGACACAGAGCAGTTCCCCCTACAGGCACCTGAACAAGCAAATGACAGTGCCTTGTGCTAAGCGGTCCCTGACAATGGTATTTATTCTTACTAATAATACTTTAAAAAAAAAATAGAGAAAAAGATACTTCTACTTTAGAAAAGACTCAAACTAGAATGAATTACACACAATGACCTGCAATGTACTCTAGAAGACTTCACTTTGCAGTGTGAACTACCACCAGTTTTGCCCCTTTATCTTCTTTATAGGAAGTAATTTGGAATGTAGTAGACAGATCTCCTGCTGCCAATTATTTTTTTCCCCTACTTGGAGATGCTTGATTTATTGCTCCTTTCACTGCTCTCTGAAAATGACAGAGATTTAATTTCTTCCTCTGCAAGTTGACCCTGACGTTGACATTGTATCACTTCAGAGAGTTTGAAGATTTCTTGAAAGTTGGAAGAGAGCGCCTTAAACCAGGGTGAATGTGAATATGTGAAGAGATGCTGGCTGTGGATTACTTACTGCTTCTGGGACTACACATCCCAAGTCTTAGTTGCACTCAACACTGCTTTGCTTCAACTATTAGTTCAGGCTGCAAAGTCTCCAAACCATTACTTATTTTATTTTAATATCTAAACCTGTGAAATGAAGCAATCTGCAACATAAAACCAGTACCTTTAATAAAGATTTTTAAATACATGAAGGTCCCTTTGTAGAGTAACCTGAGCAGCTGCAGAGTAGGATCAGAGAGAGAGGTTGGGTTGCAAAGGGAAAAGGTGGAAGCAAGGGATTTTAAAAACTGACGTTTTCGAGAAGCGTGACGGTGATATTTGAGAAGAAGCACGTTTTAATGCATGTAAACAACAGCTGAGGGGAGGCTGCGTGAGCGCTCCTTTAGTTTAACATACAACAAACGGAACGGAGAACATAAAAACCTGCCTAGAACGAGTATGGAAAAAAGTCTGGTGCCTACCCTTCTGGCATAGATTTTTGCCTGTACGTGCCCCCACCGGAGCCAGTCTCACTGGAGGACGACAAGTTGCTTGGAGAATTGCGGCACTGCTGCGATCGCGCTAAGGCAATGGATGAAACCGTGACGTAGACATCGGAGCCGGGAGACAACCTGCGCGGAGCAAAGGGACCGGTCCCATCAGCAACACCATCGTGTGAAGCACCAAGGGCAACATCATGCAAATTGTCACATCAGCAAAGAACATGGCATCACGGAGACAGCAGAAATGAAGTCACTTGAAGGATCAGACATTTTTCTCTTGTTAACCTATCGGACACCATGGAAAGCCAGCTGTAAACAGCTGGATGCAGGGGAGTAAGGGAAGAGAGGCGAGTCTGGGAGGAAATTCCCAGCACGCATTAGGAAAACATCCCATTTTCTCAAGTCCTGATTTGTTTTTACAAATTGCTTGTAAGGAATAATGTAGCATGACATTGCTCACCCAAATAACAAACAGAACAAAAATATTTCTAATTCTCAAAACAGACTCTTGCCTGGAATTTAAGCTAACTGGGGTGAGCTGTCTACGCAAACTCTGCCAAGAGTATCAAGCTTATCTCTCTGCCATCAAACTCGTCCCCAGTAAATCACAAGGACTAAAAAATGTAATGTTATTCATGAATACCTTAAAATCCTCCCTAAAAAGTTAACATTCTAACATAAAAATATCTCAATATATCAGAACTCTGTTTGAAAATACAGACCCGAGTCACATGAAGCCTTCTCCTGTCAGAATAACTGCACAGCAAGCAAAAGGGCTAGAATTGCAACACATGTACCTGGGCAGCACGGCTGGAAGCAGCAGGCTTACGCTGCTCAACTCGTATATCCTGTTCTGGAGTTGAAGGTTTTTTTAGATCATTTTCTGCTTTGTGCATTTTGTTTCCCAAACCCCAGCAGATTTCACTGCTGCCAGCTAGTTCTTTGTTCTACTCAGTGGTAACCGAACTTCTGCAGTGATTTAAGTGGAGTTTGAATTAAGCCATCCATGAACATCAAAATCCTACTGTGAACACAAACCTTTACTCATTCTAACCAGGAAAAATACTATAACTTACACGAGTTAAAAAGCAATTTAACTTTTAGCATTTAAAAAATGCATGTTGACTTTAGTGAAACACACAGAGGTGTCTCAGTACACAATTTGGGCCTGGGGATTTACGGTACCTCAGCAGAGCCACTTAATCTGTAAAGGAGCGGCAGATTTTAATCAGCTCTCATCGCAATACAACTTTTAAAATTCAAAAACTCTTTGGAAAAAGAAAAAGCATTGAACTGATTAATGTTATTTATGTGTGTGTATGTATCCAAAGACTGTGTGTGTACATATACCAAGTGTGCAGTTGTCCTCAATACTTTGCAAAAAAAGCAGTAAAAAAAATATATCTTAAAATGAAAAGAGACGTAGGATTGGACCAAACATCTCGAACATCTGGAATTTCATAAAGTGCGTATGACTAAGAGTAGCCCTTTTTCCCAGGCAAGAAAGGAATGATCTAACACCTGACCATCACAAGCACCATACCAAATCCAGTAATTCCTTTCTGGTCTACTGAACCGAATTTCACTTATCTCTATCAAGCAACAATTCTGAAACATTTGATTGCAAAGAACACAGTTCAAGAGCTGGGAACCTGGGGAGCCATAAGCCAAGCTGTTTGTTTTCCCAGTGGAACTCAGAAAAAAATAAATTAGTTCAGCCCACAAAAATATGTGCTTTCAACAGCATTCACTCACCTGTGCAGGCACACGCATTTAAACTCATGCTTGCAGAGCAATATACAGTTTAGAAGTACGACCTTTTTTCCCCAATACTAAATTAGAATTTATGGCGAGGAAACCAATTACTTCCCGAATAATTTCTGTAAAATGATTTCCTGTTGGAAAATGCTTACATTTTCACTTCAGACTCAGCTACGCCTTTTCTTGACTTCCTATGCCTTACCAAAAAGTGACAGTGCTGTTCAGAAGCAATGTCAAGATTTCAGAACTATGTCACAGAGTTATAACTCATTTACAAAGCTGAAAGACCTTGAGGGCAAACAAAATTGCATTATAAATGTAATCTGAACAACAGCCCTGAACAACCAGTGAGGTAGGACATCCTATTATTTAAAGCAGCAATACATTTCGCTGGTACAGGTCACAATAGCACTAAAATCTTTAATAGCAGGAGACATTTCATTTTATGTGAAACATATAAATAAGACAAAAGAACTTTTGAGTAAATTAGTTCGAATTGACTTTTTGAGCTGCTTTGAAATCTCTTGATGAAAGACAATTCCCAAGACAAAAGGAGTGTTGTGTTAGCAGTATGCCCCTATAGTTAAGATATTCTGTGCTTGTCTTTTATTTATAATTAAAAAACAAACTAAAACAAGCTATTATCTATTTCCAAAAAGACAGCTTTAAGAAGAAATTCCAAAAGGGTTAAGTGCATGAGTCCCATAACTGAATTTAGAAATAGGCCAAGCGTCCATCGCATTAAACAGATACAATTACATGGCAGACAATTAACCCGGGATTACACCACGCGTGATTTGGCTCTAACAGATCTCGTTCATCCTGAAAGGACGGGTTGAGCCTTGCCAAGTATGGGAGGAAAATCACCTTTTGTGAAGGCAGGGAGTGGGATGGGTGTACATTTTTTTTTGTTTAGTATGACAACACAGACATCGAAAGCATCCATCTTGCTCTTACATAAATTAATTTCCATCTCATTAGCTGTAATTTTCCCCACGTCTTCGGCATGCATAGCTATGTAAAATACACATCAGAAGAGTACACTGTGTGCCTGTGGCCTAAGGTGGTCTTTAGTTGTATGATCATACACAGGTGCCTCCTCCCTTAGGAACCTCTGCCCCATGCACTTTTATTCTGTGCTACAACCTGAGCTGCCCAGCCGGGGAGCGAAGGGGGCACAAGCTGGCAGGAGAGGAAGGACAGTCTGATGGGTCAAGGCATTTCAGTGCTGACTCAGCAAACCCAATTCTTATTTTTGCAGAACTTCAATATAACCACTGGCATATTTGTTAAAGAAAATTTTTCATTCATTGTCACTAATTGCAAGTTTCTCAAAGGTCTTATTTGATTCCAAGGCCCAATCTGCTTCTGAGCTCAAAACTTACCAAAGCAGCTGAAGTCAACCGAAGCTGTAATTTGAATATATAAAATATTAACAATGCTGGGCACGCTTCCAAATATGAGATGCCCAAAATAAGACACAGCAAATGATTAGAACTTAATTTCTCTCTCTCCACCTTTGTTCTTAATCTGAAGAGGGCCAAAGACATCTCTTCTCACAGAAGAGTTTCGAAAATTAAGTTTAATTAATACCCGTGAAGCATTCAGAAAATATAGTAATGGGTGCCACTGTAAAGCTTAGAGGGGAATTAATAATTGCATCTTTACAGCAGGATTTGAATGGCATCCAGTAAATAAGGGATGGAGTAATAAAGAGGAAAATAAAGTATTAAATAGCTCTTTTTTAATGAGCTGCATCCACTGTGTGAACTGAATGAGGCAGATGTACTCTGTTAAAAGAAATTCTCGTAATTTAATCAAAGGAAGTATCAGAAAATACAGTTACACAAGAGTTATGAATAAAATTGCACGGCAATTCTTAATTCTGGCATGCTTACCTTCCACGTGTTCGATTTTTGCAGTCCTAATAATACTGCAAGATGTGACAGTTCTTTGAAAACACTGACTCAATGCTCTCATGTTAAAAAGGAAACCAAACCATTCACAAAGGAAAAAAAGAACATCGGCAATTTTGGACAAGAGGATAGCAAATGAAACAGAAAACGCAGTTATGCTGCCACAGTGTACCTTCTCACACCACACTGTACACCTTCTTAAGTATTTTTCTTCAATTTGATCATCCCATTTCAGAAAATATGTATTATTACAAGAAAAGATATAGAGGCAGGCAGTGGGACAACCAGAGGTACAAAATGGTGGCTGTATGAAGAAACACTGAACAGGCTACGTGGCTCCACAGATTATAGAGAATTTTATTGTGTCTGCTTCAATCCATCCAAACCTGAATTTTATTGCATCAAGCAAAACATGATTATTCATTATCCCTCGTGACACAAGAACAATGAGGAGACCTGGAGCTATCAAGAGACTAGTTAGAAGGCACCTGGATGAAGCTCTACCACCCACAGCTGTTGAACACAGCAGCACAGGTGCACCTGGCCCAGGCCATCTCAAACAGCAGCCAGCCAGGGGACTGTCCCACCTGGTGAGGAGTCTGTCTTTATACCTGTAAGCATTTCTGATCCTTTCCCTGGTCCCTGCTGGTGGCCACAGCCAAACAAGAGAGGTCAACTCTTGGCAAGACACAGCATGGCTCTACTCAGATGTTTTTGGAACACAAGAGCTTGGCCATACAGCCCAGGTTTACCAACAAACCTTTAATTTTCCACGGTTACATCCAGCTCTAGGTCCTGAGGCCGGCAGGAAATGCATAATATATAATCTCATGTTAGTACATGTTTTAATTTGATGAGTGTTATAAAAACTTTAGAACAAGAAATGCTCAGACCCTGTGAGGCGGGCAATGCGTGTACCACAACGCTCACATGATGGTGGCAAAATGAGCACAGACACCTGCTTGTTTGCATAAGGAAAAACATCACTGATTGAAGCCAGGCAGCAGCAGATTAGGATTATTATATAAAATGGGAACAGTTTAAACCAAAATCTATCTGTAGGAATTAATCTATGAACTACTAATGGCAGAGTTCCTGTCACTGACTACACGCAGGCATCGTTCAAAGGAGTAAGAAGTTTTAGGGCAAGACTGTGCTCCAAAGTCCTCAGTATGATTTAAAACCAGTCTTAATGAATATTGTTCTAATACTTTCATATGGTGGAATTTTACTGTGAGTACTTGACTACTGTTACGCCGTAATTCAGTTTTCCATTTGGTTTAAAATATTGACTGTGCTCAGAAATTTCCTAGCTAGATAGAACCTTCAGCTTCCCCCCAGGACAGCACTGAACTGCTCATGGAAGTGCCCAAGTCCAGCAGTGGGCTTCGCTCGCTGCTTTTCACATTTCTCAAACCTTTGTTCAATCAAGTTAAGACTGGTTCCAGTTTACAGTAAGTTAATTAAGAAGAGATTGTTGTCTAACTATCTCGTCTCATTTCCCTGCACATTTCTTTCCTAATAAAGTCTGGAAACCAAGTGTACAAAATAAAACCTGAAAATTGGGAGGGGGGAAAAATAATATTAAGCTCTAAAATTACATCTTCTCCAATAACATTAGCTCTGACATACTTCACATATATGTGGTTTATGTATCACACTGATATTTATTCTGGGTTATACACTATATAGGGTCCCGTGTGAACCAATTAATGTTGTGAAACGAGCCGTAACTTGGGATTTATTGCATTTATGTTATTAGATTTTTCAGACTTTAATGTTGCAGTAACATTAGAGATTCATTTTAAGATGTTTTGGGTTATTTTTCCTGCCTACAAATATGCACATCAATCACTAGTACATTCAAGGACAGTACGAGGAACAAGGAGAACTGAAGTATAAACTACCAAGGTGGATACATGAGGACAAACCAATAAAAGCACATTTAAGGGCTCTGCTGGTGAGGGACAAGGCTGGGCATTTGTCTGCCTTCTCAGAACCAGGGTTGGTTCAAGAAAACTACTCTCCCACCTACAACACCAGGCTCCACAGGGAGGCAAGATGTTTTCATGTATGAGAAGCAAAATCCTCCTGTTCTCAGGACCAGGAATGCAGCTTTTATCTATTTTTAACATTGCTAAATGGACTAAAGTGAAAATACAAGCTGGGGCAAAAATTAAACTGGTTTCACTCAGTATGCATAGATAGAGACTCTGGCTATATAAAGTGATCATCAGTCAAATATCACTAGTAGGTAATGCCAAAAGGGTTACACCTGTACTCCGACAGCACTTCGTACTCAAAAAGGGACACTCTAGTCTTGTCTGTTGTGCTGGTTTTGCTTAAATTAAATCCCTCAAAACATCTTTTTTTTTCTAAATACTTAATGTAAGTCATGGATTTAATACTGGTATCTTAAAATTAGTACCACGTCAGGTTTGACATATCAAAAATGTTATAATTCCTCTATTTCATTCTTTGAAATCCCACCTGCTGGAGCTACAGTTAACAATGGCGCAGACCTTCTGTGGTCCTGGGCAACTGCTACCAGCACTAGTTCCAAAAATCACCTCAGATTTGGAACTCAGAGAGACACATGGATCAATTTATCATGGGTTTCTCAGCTGCCACGTCCCTTAAAACATAGACCACGAACTATAGATTGCTGTTTCTTAGCGGCATACGGGATCTGCCATCCCTGTCACCGCGCCTGGCTCCATAAATGAAGAACGTGCAGTCAAAATGCAAGAGCAGAGAGGGATAAATGCCAGCTCCAGTCTCAAAACAACTAAGTATTAAGATCAATCAAACATCAGCAAATCCAAACTGCAGCTCGGCACCACAGAAGCACAAGTGACAGCTGGTGATATCGAGAACCACAACCAAAGATTAAAATTGAGGTTACAGCTATAGTTTAGTACTGAAATGACTTATTGATGCTGATCTTCAGACGTAAGTTTCCAGCCCCACTAACACTTAGGTAGTACCTTCTTTTTGAAACTGCTTTGCTATTGAGCCATAATTACAGCTGCTTTTTTTCTGAAGTCCCTTAAAATTCTATATAGAACATAAATACTGCAGAGACAGACCATTTTGTATACGGTGGTGACATTTTTATAATCATATTAATTAAAGACCTCTTTGGATCGCAGGGACCACCAGTACAGATCCTGGTACCCATATTAGGAGGTGATCCTTGGTTCTCCATTTCTCCAGCCAACGGAGAGCTGAGCAAAGAAGAAACAGTAGGGAGCAAAGGCCAGCAGAGCTCCATCACTGCCACCTGCACCAGAAACACACACAGATCCTAGCACCTCCTCAGAGCTGATTTCTACACCATGGAAAGTATGAAGGTTAGTGGTATAAAAATCAAATGAGACAGTAGTTAAGAGAGCTATGAGAATCTCATCTTTGTTGATTTTAGAGATTTTACACAATAAGAACAGAAGTATCTGAACTTCCCCAAAAGAAAACCTTTCTTTCATCACGCAGAGAAGAGACAAAATAAGTCTTGGAGTGAGCTTATTGCCTTTTTTTTTCCCCTCCAGTATTCCTTAAAAATGATAAAAATGTATTTTTCTTCACTTTAACTGGAAACACGTTAACCTTATGCAGCTGTTGTTATATTTAAACTTGATCCAGCCAAGAATAACATGTTTAGCAGACCAGAAAGATAAGAGAGAAGACCTTTTTCAGGCATCCAAAAAAATTCCCAGCCAAACTTAAAAGCTACTTTGATAATATACTTTTAAGAATTAAAAGATCCAATAGAACTCTTTTCGAATAATAACAATAAAAATACTTTAAGAATGTCTAGAGGAGAAAAACCCCAGCTATGTGTCTTGAAAATGAAGGAAATGGAAAGTCAAAGTTTCACTTTTTGAAAACAAATACTGAGTATATGGAAATGTAATTTTCACTTTGCAAACATTTGTCAGGCCACAACCCCCCTCTAGAAGCATTCAGAGACTGGGTAAATCTTAGATGCTTTAGGTGTGTGATGTTGGCTGCACAGGATGTTATGCAGAAGAAAAACACAGTTAAAAACACCCCATCTCTCAGTGCAGCCAAAGGCTCAGTCTCCTCGGTGCAAGTTGTGGAACAGCCAACTCAAGACTCTAGACAAACCTCTTTGGTTAATAACATGAAGAGATGGAAGTGTCTCAAAAAAAACCAGCAACTCAACTGAATCTGATCTTCTGCCACTGCCTTAAAGCTTGCCCAGGTATTACTATGCCTTCCCATATTACAGAGTGAGATTCTACAGCACTGGAGAAAGCAAAAAAACCCCAACACCCGAACTCCTATCCCTTCAAATTCAGCATCTGCCTGCCTTTAGCTCTAACAGGCATGTATGGCCTGAAGCCACAGAATTTTTATGTTGGTCCAAATATACCATTAAAGTCCAGTATCTCACTGGCTTCTCCTTTTTCACAGACAATTTTATCAGGTTGTCTGTGAAATTACTAGTGCTTTCAGTGTTGCAAAGTTTCTTTTGCAGTTCCCACTGATGGGACGTGTAAGTACAGATCTACTGAACGCACATAAAGCTACAACTGGGGGGGCACGCTAATCGGTTTGAGTGCAGGAGTATGGTAGTGTCCAATGATAGTATCTAATAAAAAAGAAAGAAAATGAAGTCTTTAACAACTATTATAATTTCTTAACAAAGTGTCCTATGCAGAAGTTTCAATTTCATCTTGGTAGTTTCTTGGTCTTGGCTGTACCATCTTTGAACATTATTTTTTTTTATCCCCAGTTCTTCAAGATGTGAAAAAAATGCTTTAAGTTAATTCATTAGAATTTTCTTTAAATTTTCTACAATATGCATCTGATTTCCACTGTTTTACATTCTTCAGCAACATAAAGCACGATTAGAATCTGTCTACAGCTTTGTTTTTAAGGAATTGTTCAAAATAAGACATACGAGCTACGAGCTTGTTTCCCTCAACAGATCTCTTTGTAAATGCAGAGACAGTGACAGATTTGTATAGATAATCAAAACAATAGCAGTTCATTTGAATTCTATCAAATACATGTTTTTCCATGAAAGAATGAAAACACTGTGACAGGATGTGCCTGACACCTTTATCTTAATAATAATCACTGTCTTGTTTAAAAAAGACAGAACAACAAAAACCCAAAACACCCTGGAGAAATGCAAACTTTAAACAATCTCTTCTCTAGCCTAAAAAGTTCAAAAACTCCCAAATCAGATAAATTTGCTTTCTGTGCTTTCTTTCTGTTTAACAAGAATTCTCTTGCTAAACACCTTGTTCGATGCTATTTCTGCCTTGGGAGCTTTAGGCAATTGCAGCAAGCTTATAAGCAAGCTAAAATTTTGATTTACTACTCAAACTCCAGAAGTTCGGAAACAGATCTAAAACTTCGATTGTAACTCATTTAAAACTTTAATAACAATACAGCAGTGTTGGAATACCATCCAACAAAGAGAAACACTGCCTAACAATCCCATAATGCTTCATCTTGTGGTTAATCATGCCAGGAAAGGTATTTCCTTTTGGCTAAAGTTTTGCTCATATATATGTTGCCTTTTGACTAATTAAAACCAAGATTAAAAGCGGTCTTCAGACACTAAGATAAATCTATTGTGCTTTTTTCCAGACAAGATTCTGAGCAGCAATGAAAAGCCATTTATGAAGAAGACACGTACCTCCGGCTCTCCAGCGGGCGCCCATCGCTAGAAATGCTTCGTGGGATGTTGGCTGCTCGTTCTGGGGGTGGCATTTTCCCTTCTCCTTTCCCAGAGCCAATCCTAGACGTGACTGGACTTTGTATTTGGGATGGTACTTGAGCCACATGAGGTCCCTGTCCTTTGCTTGTGTTTCGCTGCCATTTGTTATTATTTCTGAAGGGAAATTTGAATTCATACGACATTCCTTCATTCACTTTGTATTCCATCACTGGCATACGGTAGTTTTCTGAAGAACTCCTGGAAATGAAGGAATTTAACATGCTGCTGTAAAAAATAAAATAAATATTTGCTGTTCACAAGGATAGAAATCTGAAGAGAGAAGCTGAATCAATTCTATCCAACAGTAAATGTAACATTTTGCTTTTTAGAAACACGTATTTAACAAGTTTTGATACTATTCATCTGATTACTGGGTATCTCCCCTTCCTAAGTCATGGGTTTTAGAACTTGCCTGTACCCAGAAATGAGACCCCAAATGTTTGTTCGAGATAAATCTTTCTGATGCACAGATGTCCATGAAAAGACAGGATTTCCATCAAATAATGTATTACACTTCATTTTCAAACATCTTTGGCTTTGGAGTACCTCAGCTGACAAATTTGCACATTATGAAAACAAAATGCTTGTTAAAAGTTGTAGATGCCAAGCCCAGAAGGTGCCCTCTGCTTCCCGAGGACATACAGGAACAGAACGGCATAAAAACTGGAGTAGAATAGCTAATGCAGCCCACGTAAGATGCAGGGCAAACTTCTGCATACATTTAAAAGGAGACATGCGGAGAGTAAATGTGACCTTCAGCTTTGGGGAGGATAATTTTGTATTTCTTTTAGCAAATGTATGGAACTCTACTTCAGTGAATCTTTTATTGTGATTACTTTGTTTACTTACACACATTATTATCTAGTGGGTGGGAAGGAAAAATAAACAATCAGTGCAAAATTTTCTACTTCTAGCTCTTCCTCTAAGCGATTACACCATTAGTGCTGAGAAATATCAGTATCTCTTCCCAAGCACAAACAAAACAGGTAACTTGCTATCTTGCTCTGCTGCCATTAGCCAGTGGTGCAGTCTAACAGGAGCAGATGAAGGGAAAGTGGGTGCTGTCATCTTGCTGTCCACAATACACAGGCTTTGGGGTGTTACTTTGCTTTACCCTCTAGCCTTGACCTGCAGATGAAATTAGCAGTTGGAAGGCACAAGGTGGGCTTCTGAGGCACCTATAGTCCAGCTTCACCTGAAACTAAACGTCTGTGTGCTCCCAGGGCACCCATGATGTGAACCACTCCATGGCAAGTGGGAATGATCAGGAGATTTGTTTTCAAAGTCCACTCACACCTAACTAAAATCTTGATATCCTTGTTTTTTCTTTTCCTATTTTATGTCTCTGCTACTCTTGCCCTAGCTAGTACACACTTCAGTAGTTTGGGTTTCTCTTTATTTCTGCAGACATAGTTACAGTTTAAGAAGCAAGAATACACAATTTCTTCTTGCTGCTGTGTCCTTAGCTTCAGGGTCAGCAATCGGTCCACTAAATGAGTTCACTGGCAATGTTTTAATGACTATCTTTTAGTAGAGATATACTACTGTATACTAATGCCTCTGTGTAGTGCATTAGATTGTGAATCAGGGTATTTGGATATAGTTTTGTATCCGCTGCTGACCTTGTACATGTGCCTGTTGGCAAGTCATCTTATCTAACTGCAGCCTTGCTCTTCCTCCAGCTTCATGCCAACCAATTTATTAGGACAGGGACTGCTTCTCATATGAACGTACTACACCAAGCAGAACTGATCTTCATTTTAGTTACGGTCTGTAGAAGTCACTGAAGTGCTAAATGACCTCCAGAGGACACAATGAAAGGACTCCAATTTTGGAAAACCGATTGCCAAAAGAGAAATTACTTTGTGCAAAGATTTAAATCAAGTCCCTAGTAATATATGTAGGATAGTTACAAACTCAAGACACAGTTCCTAAACCTTAATGATTTTGGATACAGCAAGCAGGATAAAGAGTCGCTTTATGAAATTTTGTAACTAGGCAATAACCCACCATCAATATTTGCTCACTACAAGGCAACAACAACAAAAGTCACTGATGCCAAGTACAGTATTTCAAAAAGTACAGTAATTTCTCTTCCTGCTACGAGTTTGGACAGAGTAAAGCTAAGCCTGCTTTTGGCTGTACTTAATTTAGTTCAGGAATAATAGGATCTGTGCTTTCCACACAGATTTTTCTGCTCTAATCCTTTTGCTATGATTGCAGCTGAACTTTCCATTTGCTTGGGCTGCTAAATACTGTACAAAAGCTTTCCAAATACCTCATGGGTGACCTTATGTCACTGCTCATTTTAATCCCTGACATGTATTCAATTTTCCATTGACAACTAAAGGACAAATAAAACTTTTCTCTCTGCTCCTCTTTTGCTACCAGTTGCAAAAGGAGTTAATATGACTCACAGTAAAACACAAACATGGATTCTCCTTTTATGCAAGTACAAGGTCTTTGCTTGGAGACACAATTACAGATCAATGTAATAAATATGCAATTAAGTTCAGCTCCAACCTTAAGTATACAAAGATTTAGCATGTACCCTTACAAAGACATTTCCTGATTAGAAAACAGCAAAATGCTCTCAGTCTCTCACTGCAAGGAACACACTGAACTTTGATAACTCTACTTGCTTCTTCTTGGCAAATCTAGCATAAACCTTGAGCTTGCCTGCAGGCACATTTTAGTCTATTAAAGATCATTCCATTTTAATCATATAGCATTTGCAAAATATTAATACAGGATGTCAGGAATTTGGGAATCAGATTTAGTAATGTGGCTGAATGCTACAGACAACTGCAAAGACTTCAGATGAGAGCAGTAAAAATTATGAAAAGCTTTAGTGTGAGTTCAGGAAAACCAGTGGGACTTAATGTCCAATTTAGAAAAAAAGCACATATTACTGCCTGTTTCTGATCAAGCAACATTTTAAAGCTCTAAAAGCAATAACAGAGTTGACACAAGCCTCAGGCTTAACACGGATGAGAAGCCAGAGATACGCAGCAAAATCTACTACTGAGTAAAAAAGAATTACAATTTGCAGCAATTTCTCTGACCAGATCCATACCTTTGATAAACTCATCATTTACAGCCTTGCTTATTTGTGAAAGTAGAGAACACAAGTCTATTCGTAGCTTTCAAGAATTACATCCACAGACATTGCAAACTACCAACAAACGGGAAAGCAGGGAATGAAATGTACAATTAACTTTGATGCATCATAAACACACAACTGTCAACAAAACGGTGTCTGATTTCCATGTTAAATTCCTTGGAATTTAAAGGACACATGAGGTTCTTCATACATTTTATTAAACTTTGGTATTCAATGAATATTTTGCAGGGCCTGGAGTCTGAATATGGCCAATTTTTCCTGTCCTCCTATTTCACCTTACACTACTGGAGACTGTATTATAACTATGCCTGGTTTGTGGAGGTTAACACTTACTCTGGGCTGTTTCTTTGCCCCCTGACCCTACAAACCAAGATATAATTTCAGACCAAATGCAGCTATTACACAATACCTGCGTGGCGTGCAGTCCTCATAGGGAGGGACAATGACGACCTTCACTGTTACTGATGTTCTCAGAAGATCGATCATTTGCTCGTGACTCAGGGTGGCCACAGCCACCTTGCAGATTTCCACCAGGCGGCTGCCCTGCCGCAGTCCCGCCTGCCACGCGTAGCCGTAGGGCTCCACATCGGCCACGATGCCTTCGTAGTTTACGTGGAAGCCAAGCTGACCCAGACCGTTCCTACGCAGAGTCATCTCCACCGTTTCACAGCCCTTAGTCACAAGCTGCCAATTGAAACGAAGACAGAATTTAACGCACAAAGAGACCTTCGGTGTTAATAGAGGTTTAAGGGTCCCGTTTTTGTACAATCAACCAACTCCCAGGAAATGGTGGGACACGATGAAGGAATATAGATCACAGTCCTGGGAACATGATCAGCTGAAACAGTCTTTTTGCTCAAACCAGTATTTTCAGTAGAGTCTGATTAGCCAAGTTCTGCCTTGAAATTTTTACTGAAACCACAGGAATTTTAGAAGGTACATGGCAGCACACAACAGAAAAGGACATGGTGTTACTGACGTGTGAGAGATAAAGTAGAGATCCTTGTGTAACCAACCAACCATTCTACATTTGTAGCTGTTTCAGTAAACTGTAAGATTACTTTCAGTCAGAACATGGTGGCACACAGCTACCAAGAACATAACTGGGGTCTATGCCAACTCTTTTACGTACTCTGAGCGTGAATACCATCAAGAGCAACTTCATAGGGCCTGGTTTTCCTTTTTTCCCCCGGTCATTATACAACTACAGTTGTGAAATTACAGAAAAGACACTGAAATATAACACATTCTTTCATAACTTAATTGGACAAAAAACGAGCATGGACAGATGTTTTATAGACAGATACCATGATTCACTGCATTTTTAGTTTATCACATGCATTCAGAGAATAACTGAAGGTTGCAACAGGGACTGGGACTGCACCCTGCTGGCAAAATAATAAGTCAGTCTGAAAGATATTACAGCTTCATGTGAAACAAGATACAACAAGCCTATAAAACAGGGAAAGGAAAGGAAAGGAAAACAAGGAAAAGAAATAAGGCGACACTTCTGTATTTATTGTGTGGGACCATTTATGCATCTGGAGGCCCTTTTTTTTAAAAACATATATTCAGACATTTTTGACACACACATAACCAGCTGAGGCTGGCCAATATTTGATAAAAGTGAAAGCAATACTGCATTTTGAGAAGTAAAAAGCAGGAAAGTAGTTATAGATTTAATGATGAACAATTAGAACAGATTTAGGGATCCCAAACATTAAATTGAAGCCTTACTCAGCAGTGGGGCGAGAGGAGAAAGCAAAGAAGGGGAACCAAACAAGAGAACACATTCTAACCTCCAGCCTTTTGACGATCTCTTTGATATCATCGATGTTGCTGATGAAGCTCTCCAAAGAAACACATTCACCTCTCTCATAGAATATTTTGATATTAGTGTCCGTCGAAGTCCACCCTATCACATCTCGACAGGAGCAATTAAACACCACGCTTTTCGTGTCCTGTTCAATGAGGACTACAAACTCGTTAGAGATGCCAAGGAGACAGTCTATTTCCATACCCTTGCTGTAGTCTTTTGCATGGACGCTCCATACAATAGCACCAGAACTATAGATCTCTGCTCCTGGATAAGGCTTGGACTTTTCTTTCTTCTTCGAAGCAAGTGAGATGAAGGGGAACTTGCCAGAAGGGTCAATAGGTGTGTTGGTGACATTCTTCTCTGCCAAGTCTTTCAAGTACTCTTGACGGGTCCTGGTGGCCATCGCACGAAACTTTTCTGATTTATGAGCAGCGTTTTCTGCATTAATGACTTTGGCTAGTAAGAAGTCCCTGAACACATTTGATTTCGGAAACGTGACACCTTTTGGAATAGGTGGTCCAAAGGATGGTACATCTCTGGATCTTGTCACAGCAACACTAAGATATAAAAAAAAAAAAAAAGCAGCACAGTGTTTCACTGTATGCAAACTCAAGTTTTTCAATACAGAAAATACATTTCCTTTTTTCCTTAAGCATTCAATTTTTCTCTCCTTTTCTCAGCAATGTGCCTATATTTACATTTTAATCTTGCCGTGTGGAGATTATGTCCCCCTTAGCATATAAACAGAAGGCCACTTATTTTTGCATCTAGGCAGTTTTGAGTCATCCTCAGTATCACAGCTTAAAGAGAGCTTCACATGCAAAATCATGCTCTTTTAATAAACTAATCACTCATGTATGGTACTTCTGAACTTTGTTTGCCTTTACTATAAACAGAAGATTTCCAACACACGCTATTACAACAGCTAGCTTATAATTTAGCTACCTAAAGCTGAAAGGCTCATCTGAAAGCAATGTGAAGTGTAAGATCAATACCAGAAATACAGATAAAACGGACACATTAAGAAGATAAAGACAATAAAGTCATCTCACAAGGCCAGTTTCACCATGAGAATCATCTTCCAGTGACTGAATGCACATATACAACACATTACTAATTAAATTCCTGGATTGAAAACTGCACTAGCTGATATTGCATACTAGTGATAGAAGCAGACTCCAAAAATACTCAAAATAAGAAATTTCTTCAAAGTTTGGAGTCATAAATTATTGATAGATGCTTCCTTTTTCAACTCTTCCTTTTACTGTCTGTACACAGTGATGGACTGACAAAAAGATTGCCTTGGGCAATGCCAAGAAGCTTAGCTATTCTCCCTGCCCAATTCTCTTTGGATACAGAGCGGATGAGAGTCGTTTGGCATCACTGAAGATTCACCACTCCAGTCTAGTATCATTCACTTACCACTCTGTCTGAAGAAGGTACTGACCCCCGTACTTCAACAACTTTATGACAAGAAATGCTCCACAAGTTTGAATACAATTTACTACATATCTATAACTGAATCCGAAAAAGCTTTAACCCATTTTGGTCAAAATACCACAGTAATGGAGTTTCATAAAGAAAAATAGGATGATGGAACTTGAACACACTAGACATGTATGTGGTATTCCATTTGGAAGACTGGTGAGTATTATTTTTGCACTTTGTCCTAACTTATCTGAATCCCTAAACACAATCAGATAAATGCCCCCCAAAAATCGGTAACTGAGATTGCAGAAATACTAGTAAAACTCTTAATTTTTGGGGGACACACACACACGACACAGAAACACCAAAAATAAAAAATTAAGTCACCCAATCTTTAACCCTATTTTCTGGGTTTGGGTGGTGGGGTTTTTATTTGTTTATTTTGGTTTTGGTTTTTCTGATTACATTTTCTCGGAACTGATATTGAAAAATGTCAGTGACACTTATAATTGCTTCAAATATATCAAAAAAGTATACAACAGGGGGTGCTTATGATGCAACCATCTGATCATCTTCAGTGGTCCTAAAGTGTCTCTTGATAAGAAACAGAAACCTAAGTGTTAAACACAATTACTGGATGTAATGAAAAACTACCAGCGATGTCTTGTTTGATTTGGTTTTCAAAATCATGAATCACAGGCACAAGAATTTTATCTTTAACATACGCCAGAGAAGTTTTAAAAAGTGAATGATGCAGCCAAGCTCTTGAAATACTGTTTATCTTAGTTGGGAGAGAGAATCACTGACCAAGACAGTGCTTGATTTTATTCCTTTTATGTAGTTTTTAATATAAATTCCAGGACATTTTTATGCTATATGGCTTCCTGTTTTGTCTAGAATTATGAATCTATGAAACTGTTCCAAATAATTCAGTGAAAAAGAGGTCAAACTTACTTTGAAAAGTTTCCTAGAAAAACTTTTCATAATGGAATTCTATAAAATTAAATCAAGTGTTTGCACTGAGAAGACTAAAAAAAGAAAGGATTTTAATCTTAAAGACAGTACACAGAACACACAACACTCTGGTGGTCATTTTGTATCAAAATGAACCCTGACACTCACAAATTCTTTTCCTACCTGCTCACCTTTCCCTTAAATTTTAAGCCTGTCGCATCACTAAAGATGAAATTCTGAAATTTTATTCACTAATAGCAACCAGTAATGTTCCAGCCCTTGTAGTTAGAATCACAGAATCATAGAATCGTCTAGGTTGGAAAGGACCTTTAAGATCAGCTAGTCCAACAATCAACCTAACTCTGAAAAAAAACCAAAAGAAAACCATACAAGCCCCTCCCTCCCCCCCACCACATTACTAAACTATGTCTCTAAGCACTATGTCAACCCATCTTTTTAAAACTTCCAGGGATGGTGCCTCAACCACTTCCCTGGGCAACCCATGAAGTTGTGAAGCAGTTGTGAAGACTTGAAAAATGAAAGCAATTCAGTAGTCTCAAGGTCCGAAATAGAACCCCAAGATATTTAAATTTATTACAGTATAACAAGCATAAATCTTTCCCATGCCTTTTAAAAGGAAGAAATGGAAAATATGCAGTCATATTATTGAAAAATAATAACCAAAAGCAGATCTTTCTCTGTGTTTGTAATACCCAGTTCAAATGGAAAATGCATCTGTAGCCCTCGTGGATGTATTTCCTACTTTCCCTTTACTTCAATATCAGTTTCCTTACAGAATAAGAGCTGAAACATATGTCTAAAAGTTTAAGAACAAGCTCTGTCTACATAAATTATGTAGCAGTGGAATTTGTTAATAAGCTGCCCTAAAATGAGTATCAACACGAACATGTCTGCTCCAGGACAGTTTAATACACGTACAAAGTTCAGCATGAGTTCCAAGAGTGCCGTGTGAGCTTCACCAAAAACTTATGGTGAGAGAAAAGCATTTAAACCTTACTTTATTACTTGAAAAACATGAATATACCATCTCAGACCCTGAAGTCTTAGATCCTTCTCTAAATAAGCACTTGACTGAATGAAACACTTAGGTCAACATTTGCATTTCAGTAAAGACATTTAAATTCTAAGGCTACCTCACTTTCAAGATAAATACTCTAAATCCATTACTCTGACACTTCATATTTTAAATAAAGAAGCTTTAGAAAAGTTTGTTGATATCAGTCAACATTTCAAAATAACAATACAGCAAGAGTTCAGGATTTAACAAAGGTAAAAAGTTTTACTGTTTGCACTGTTTGAATTTCAAAAACGAAACATAAGCTCAAATGCAAACAAAATGTGAATTATTAAGAATTAAAACAGAAATATTCTTCTACCATACTCTTAATGAAGAGAATAGAAAAGAAATGAGAATGGAATTTTAAAACCATTCCCAAATACTTAATTTTAAACGCATATACACAAGTGTGTGTACACACACACTGACAGCACTATATTCCTCACTGGGTGTGTTTGTTTTACATATTTGTATGCGCCTATTTACTTTTTAAAAAGTGTTCTGGATTTACATGACCCAAAATCTTCTCGACTCCGATCTTTCATTGTTTTTCCCTACTGAGAATTTCAAAGAGGAACGACACCTCCCTTTGCACTCCACTGGCATGTTTTCAGTGCCACTACAGTACCTGTAACAAACGCTGTCAGTGCAGGGACCGTGCACTCTGACAATGACAAAGACGTGCTGGAAGTGGGACCGAATGTTCTTTGGGCTGAACGGTTGTGCTCCAGGCTCCTGGAAAACTATTGTCACAATATCATTTCCAATATGCCGTTTTCTCAGAAGCTTTAACAGAAAAAGAGATTCATAGGTTAAAACACAGTCTTTCCACAATTTTCAATGATTTATTTCTCATTATTATGAATTACTATTGTTTTTGGTTTTTTTTTATTCTCAAGCTGAAAACTGAAACAGTTGTGGATTTAAATGACAAGTACCAGAATGTTAGTTATTCATCTAATAAATTTCAGGCATAGGCATTTTCTTTTTTTCTAACAATTAATTTCTACATGTAACATACAGGAAGATACTGTTAGGGAAAACTTTAAGCTAAACAGAGAGGAAAAACAACAAGACAATCCGGTAGTATCAGAGTAATCAGTGATACACGGAAGCTGGAACACATTCTCCACTTCACACTGTTTTACAAGCCAGAAGTAGGTTCTATTTCAAGTTGAAAATAGTTGTCACTGTCCTTAGGAAATGCTGTAATAATTTCCTGATAGGCTTCTTTCAATAAAGCCAAGACTACACTAAAAGAGAAAGGTAAACTTTTGCGAACAAAAGTAAACTAAAACCAATGCTGAGTTATCTTTTATTCTTAAAGGAAACGTCTATTTTATTTACAAAAACATAAAATAACATCCGTTTCTAGAGTCAAATGCATACTCATCATATATAACCAGATGGCCCAGGTACTTCACACTAACAAAGCAAGTTAGCCTACATAGCTCTTCAGTATAATAACAAAATTTAACACACACACACACACACAAGAAAAAGAGGATTTTGTCTCATGTCTTGTTCTGTAGTGTGCCGTGCAATGTGCTGGGCCACCCACTCATCACCTCCGATTCCGTGCGTACTACAGTTTGCTGAATGCCATCCTTAAAGCGCGATGGACTTTGCTGCAGAAGGTTGAAAACGACGAGAAATACACTATGGTCCTCTTGACGTAAGACATAACCTACTACTTAAGTAACACAGACGTACTACTGACATTATCTCATAGTATTCACATCAAAGTTTCAGTAAATAATGCACAATTAAATGGAAGACACTCCTACTGAGAAAAATCTACCTATGACATACCTACAATGATATAATTTGCT
Organism: Tringa tobata; assembly: GCA_033628505.1. Lineage (NCBI taxonomy): Eukaryota > Metazoa > Chordata > Aves > Charadriiformes > Scolopacidae > Tringa > Tringa tobata. Next base: position 2,356,840 of record JAHREE010000348.1, on the reverse strand, counting down.
CATCTTCTTGATGTGAAGATGGCTAGTTTCACTTTTGATACTTCTGATTTTTAAAGTGTTTTCTTTGCTAGTAACAAGTAAGAGTTATCCTAAACTTTCAATAGTTCAGCTACTTTTGAGATGGAGGAAAAATTAATTCTAAGTAGGCACGGTCCATCTTACCTGTTGCTTGTTGTTTGGAGTATATGGCAACATAGTAGAAACATGGAACATGATTTCATAGTCCTTGTATGTTGTGTATAGAGAGTGAGTACCCGTTGAATCAGCTTCAGTTAAAGAAAAGAAAAGAGAGGATAAAAGCGTTATTGAAAAAAAAAATACTTTCAAAATAAAGTTTCATTATTATCAAATAAAATCACCAGGCAAGACAAGAACTCCTCCTCATCCTTGATCCTAGCTGAAAAGTCAGCAAGTAAAAACTTACCCAGAGTTTATTCACCTGCCAAAGCACATGACACATACACATATAATTTTGTGTACTTTTCCCAATGACGAACTTGGTAGGAATAGGGAATTTATACCAGAAAACCCTGAAGAAAGCCTATTTAAGCATGAAAAGTGGTAATAAAGTCTGAAGTAATTTTCAGACACCACCCAGTATCTCAGGCTAATCGGAATGAAACTGAACTGTAAGAAATGTGAAAAGGACTTGAGAAAGGAAGGTAGGCAGACACTGCGAATGAATACCATGCATAATGAAACATCAACAGACACATAACCCACAACATAAGAAAGAACAGAACAGGTTCTTTTAAACATAAGTATCAGGACTCTAAATTAACTGTAGTGAAGTCAGATAAAACCTTCACTAAAACAGATGCTTTATGGATAGGTGTAGTCAAAAATCCAAACAGGATGCTAGCATGCTTACAGCTGATGATGGAAAAAGCCCACAACAATGACATTATGATGCTGGTATATTAATCAAAGGTACTCTCACCTGTTTTGGGTTCTGGCCACCCTATTTTAAAAGTTATAGAAGAGAGAGAAGGGATCCAGAAACAGGCCACAAAAATAATTATACGTGGATGGAGGGACTTCCATGTGGAGAGAAAATGATAAAAACTAGGATTATGACGTTTAGAAAGAAAAAAAGAAGAGGGGATATTATTAAAGTTTACAAAGTGTTGGATGAAGACAACACTTGATTACAGACAAACTGGGAACTTCTGGTTTTACTTTTTCTTTCTCTCTCTCTCAAAAAAAAGAGACCCTGAAAAATGTTCCATTAATTTAAGTAGTAACACATTAAAGCTAAAATAGCTAATATATTCTATTAAATATAACTGCTGTCCATAGTGCAAAAAGCCCAATTTCAAACAGAATTTTAAAAACCCTAGATTTATATATGGAAAAAAGCATCCTGGTTATTTGAAGTTATATAAACATGCTACTATATTATATAATCCAGCTATTTATAGCAATGTATTTTAAAAAGCTGTTAAATACTACACCTTGGCATTTTTTTATTAGCAGAGAGAACATGTTACTAAGGAGATAATAGCTCAGAGATTCATGAGGCATTTACAGAAACATAAATACACAGTTTATTTACCCAGATTTTGAGTATAAGCTTTGACAAGAAGTTTTAATTTTCTGTCAAATTCAGAGTAATTAAATAGAGGTTGCTTTGCTGTAAATGAAAAACCAAAACATCATCCATAAAATGAAATGGAAAGTTTCCTACATTATTGCTGAATAGAGATTTTGCCTTTCCAAATAATCTACATAAAATAGAATGGGAGTAAGAAAAACAAATTTCCTAGAATGTTGTAATAAATAAAGAGAAGTCAGTTACTGTTTCAAGAAGATTGGGCTTTCTTTTCCAGCACTCAACATTGCCATTATGAAAAACTAGCTAACTGCTAAATAATTGCCTTCTAACGCTAATTTCCAACAGCGGGACAGCTGAAAGGGAATCATTTCATCTTGCACTCTGTTGTCTGCCTGATCATTATGCTGAAGGAGGCAGATGCACCTGAAAGTCACCTAAGCATCAACATAACTCCTTAGTGGCTTTTTTTGGTCTAACTAAATCTGCTAATTTGTACATCATCTTTGCATAGAAAAATATTACAAAGAGCTAGAAAGGGGGAGCGGATGCAAAAAGAGGGAAGTGGGTAAGAAGACAGAGAGGGGAAGGGGCCCAAAAGAATAAAGCAATTCTGATAAATAATACGCTAGAACAACACTCATCCAGTTAAGTCAAACTTTCAGCTTTCCTGGATGGACTTCATTTCAGGCAGAAAAGGGTTCTCAGAACAGCACTGGTTCTGCAAACTAACTAATAAGGGCACAATACAAATGAACACATTTAGTGATTCCAATTATTTCTAAGTGCTCCACAGCTTAAATACCTGTTATACAAATTCAACGACAAGCAGAAGTCTGTACCCATTACAGACTGTGTCTCTTTCTCACCAATTCAGATTTCTTTGTTCTTACAAGTCCAGAATACTTTTTCTGAAGTACAACACAACAAATACAGGTGTTTGCTTTCAATCAAATCACTGCCATTGCAGTAAAATCCAAGACTGCCACCTGAAATAGTATCCATAATTTCAAGGTCAGAACTGTAAGCCAGCACCACAATCTACTTTGATTTCCTTGTATTTAACAGAGGCCTGAGGGATCTACAAATTCATTAGCACCTTTTTATGCTGAAGACATTCCCTCCTGCCATCAGCTTACGGTGCACCTATTGATGCTGCCTTCTCAGTCTTGTCCCATTACTGGACTTAACTACTTAGCTGAGGACTCTTCTGGTCCTCTTTTCCTTTTATCATTATTGACCTTTAAAAATCCACCTTATTCATCTGCCCTTCCAATGTTTCTCAGCTATCTTCACAAGGACTGTCTTAAATTCTTATTTAAGTGTTTTCTTTCCAACACCAATAGCGCTGACAACTGTGATGGACACCAACAGCGTACTGCTGATAAATTGACCTCACTGAAGCCACAGGACTTCAGTGTCACCCTGCTTCTACAGCAGCTTTTAAAACCTCTGCACTAGAAAACTGTATAAAAAACAGTATGAGTAGAAAAATCTAACTCAGTGTTCCAAACAAGAATAAATAAATGATACTGATGACGCAAGAGAAGGAACAGCCATTGCTACAAACTGCAGCGGTGCTCACCTTTAAAAGCACAAGAAGTTTCAGAGCTTAATGCTGTTCCCATTTACCTTTGCTGTTAAAAAGGCCTGCCTTATTTCTAGTTTCTCCTAGTTGGTGGCCCAGATTCAGCACCTGCCAAAGCTGCTCTCCCTTCTATTATACTCAAGGATTACCCCAAGCGCTCATGTTCAACTTCCGTAATACCCAAGCCTTTTTTCAGGCACTGTTTCCAAGGGCAGAATCCTTTATTTTTGCTTCTTAAGCAACCAAGGAACCTCTGACCTTCTCTGGCTACTGGTCTCCCTGCAAGTGTCTAAGACCCAACAGTAACTCTGTGCTTCCATGTGGCTGAAAAGCTGTTAAATAGTACAAGTTAAGAAGGTAACTGATCTGGATTGTTTCATTAGAAATACTGGGGTTTATTTGACAACCCCTAAATGAAATATCAATTTGAAGTCCATTCACTCCCTAGATTTTTATTCTATATAATATCTTCTGTGCTGTTTTTATGTTCTTCCAATCTTAACGTCTAATACAGAAACCTACCATTATTAGCTAAGTTTATAATCTCATCAAGTAGGTAATTCATAAGCTCCTACAACTCACATTAATCAACCTCCTTAATTTCCTGCACCAACCACTCTGCTGGACACACACACCAGGTTACCAGGCCTAGCATTATCCAGCTGATCCCATTTACCAATTTAAAATATTGAGAAATAAGACTAAGTGAGGGGGAGGGAAATAAAGGATGTGTTACAGCTAGAAAATAAAGTAAAATGACTGAAGTTATAATTTGAAAGATTACTGTGATGTTTATTACTTTAAAGTGATGCCCATAAACTTCCTAGCAGCCGTGGGATAGATGACATTTTCAAGCTCTATTTCCTATCCAAAGTCTGCAGGCTGCCAGGAGATAGACTGCTTCCCCTCTGGTAATTCTAGAAATATACAAACAAACTTTAAAAGTAGCAGCTCTTTTCCACAGTGGCACTGGCAAAGATCCAAAGCTAAAGCCCTTGAAGGATCCAATATACTTAAATGGGCTTTCAGTTAATAGGATGTATGAGAATCCTCCCTTTAAAAATTGGCTCTGTTACGGATACTTACCAATTAGGCCCCTAATTCTAAAACTTTCTAAGAAAAACAACTGTTCTGAAACTGCCTTTTGCTAGAGCAACTTTACTTTTCTAACTTTGCATAAATTAAAAACATCCTGTGAAAATTCCCAGAGTACATATACAAATCAGCTTTCCTCCACGCTGGGAAAATCTTTCCTTGTGTGTTACATCAAGCATTTGCTTTTCACAGGTTGCAAAGTATTGCCAAAGGTACAGGAACGAGCAAAGTAGCCTACGTAGCTCTGACCTTTCTTCCAAGTTAATGAACAGACATTTGTTTTTAAGAGCATCTTTGCAATCAACTGTGCTGACATTAAACAGAATTTTTATGCAGGAAAATTTCCTGAGTAATGAGACCACAAGAACTATTTCATGACAGTGACCTCTAGCAACAGAAGAGCAGAGAGCTGGGAAAGGGAGAGGCTGTTTCCTAGCTGTAGACCCAGCTCTTTCAACAAAACTCGATAAACCTAAGGCATGGTAAAAAACCACAACCCCCTCCTTTGCAGGGCCTTCTGTGTCAGGGCCAAGCAGAACAGACTGATTGATTACTAGCTAACGAGGATGTATTGCCTGTCTAGGTTCTGCTGTTCACGAATTCCCCATACCCAAGATGCAACTCTTGCAGATGTCTCTGGTCTCCAGCATTTTGCGGACCACAAAGTGGCTTTTTTTTTTATATTTTTTTTTGCTATTTCCTCTGCAGAATATGCAATAAGGGTTTCCAAATGTAGCTATTCAAAGAGCTTAGTGTTGTGCCCCCAAAACAGCACATTCTCTTCCACCACTTCCAGCCTGTGGTTTGAGTACTGGCAGAAAGGAAAACATAGCCCCATCAAGGTAAATTACAAAAGTTTGTTGCTATTGTTCACATTTGCTGCATGAGCTCCTTAGGAACTCACCTATGCTGTTTTGGGTAGTAGGTGTGTGCTTCCTCAGTGAGCCTGCAGGCAACATAACCCAAAACATTTCAGACAATTTAAGAGCTGCTAAGGAGTTCCAGCTGATGAGGTCCCGTGCCTGTGAGACTGTAAACCTTGACTGAAAGGAAATGCAAGAAGCCCTTCGTGAAAGCAGCAGTTTCCACTCAGAGCATCCCCCTTCCTTTCTGATCACAGTGAAGTGTTCATGTAAAGCCTCTCAATTTTTGTATTTTAAAATACAGTTTGGAGCTGGTAGATCTACTGGGCAATGTCAAAAAGACGTCAGCTCCCAACACAGAGTAGGAAACCTTCATTACTAGAAGACAACTCTTAAAACCAGGAGAGATTCAGGCAATTAAAAGTTTACATACGTGCCCATTCAACAGGTGCTACAATGATAGTACATAAAATCAAAACCTGACAAAATTCTTTCCCTGAATCAGAAGTAATAAGAAGGAACTTGAACATTACTGGAAAATTCTGCTGTTTAGAAGAAAATTTCAAATGAGTACTTAAGACACAGTTACAGCTTTCATGGGTACATCTGAGCAGATGAGTCAACTCTTAATCATCCAGCATTTACATGTGCTAGGAACCACTGTGTGTGGACTGACACCAAAAAAGGGATTTTTTTTCAGATGTCTGAAATATCTAAACCAGGAGAAATGGAACAGAGGATTTTACTTTAACTACTGAAAGTAACAAGGGGGTCACAGTATAAAGCCAGAAGCTATAAAATAACAAATATTTTCTCTATTTTCCATACACATTTGATTTTTGACCTAGTTTATTTTTATAACTGATAAAATAAAGCTTTGGAGCTGCAGAAAAGGAAAACCCGGCCACACAATTCATATAATTTCAGTAAAGGCAAGGAAATGCTACATCAAGAAACAACCTGAATTTCATTTGGAATCATGTATACAATCCTAGCCAGACTGAATTCAAACTTGGACGAGTGCATAGGAGTGTTCCCAGGTAATACTGCGGGGGAGGAGGGAAGCAGAGAAATCCACACCTCACATACCAATACCAGAGACTTGGCTTATTAAGGGTAACATCATAAAAGCATAGAGGAGACATAACTGCTGTGTGTAAATGTACTCAAGGGAGTAAATACAACAGAGAGAATATAAGAATTGCAACTGAAAGAAAATTGGCTCAATGGTAAATGTGTGTGAAATAAGTATTAATTTAGATTTAAAACCCCAGGAAGTTTTATGACCCTCTGAGGAATGACAGTTAGGCTGATCAAGACAGCGTCAGGAGATGGCAACGTGATCCCTGTAAGATTCAAGGACACAAGGTAGAATGGGGAAGCACTAAAGCCCAGCAAGTTACTATATCTGTGATAGGAGACTTATGACAAGAACACAATTTCTGCTGCACTGAAGTTGATGAATGCTTTTTAGCTTTCATGAATCAACTCCTTATTTAATTTCCTTTGCTGCAACTGGGCAAAAATAACAAAAGATTTCCATAGGAACCGGTTAGTTCCAATACTCAAAGAAAAGAAAGAGAGGCCAAAATTCTCCTCTGAGTATTTTTAAATAGATTTACAAATTGAATATAGCATGCACTAGCTGGTAAACAAGTATTTCACAAGCTTCAGTCCAAAAGTAGAGAAATTCTTTTATAGATGCCATCACTCAGGATCATCTTTCCACTGCATTTTTGTTGCAATATGTTTTACTGATAAAGCTTATAACTGCCAAAACGAGTTTACTTTCCATAACTCAAAAGAAAAATCACAGAGGGAGGAATACATTTGATAGGAGGAGTAAGACAAAAGTGGCTAGAAGAAAAACTACATGCAACTGACACAGCAGAAAAGCAATAGATCAACTTGTCAAGGTGAAGTTACATAGATGGGCTCTCAAAACTTTGAGACAGTCTATTAGCATATCATTAAAAAAATGGCATACCAACTGTATTTATTACCCTCTTTAGACAACACACTCATGGTAGACTTCAATACTGATAATGGTGCCATAGTTACTGGTTTCTTGTTGCAGCTTTGGTGATAATTTCATACCAAATCAGTACAAAAATCCAGTAATTATCAGGGTTGAAAGACCATATGGATATGAGTCCAATTCCATAACTTGCTCTGCTTTCACTTCTAATATTAAGTAACTGTCTTCCTACAGCAAAGAGGTGATTTTTAAGAACTCTCTACAAAAAGTCAGTTAGCAACCATATGATGTATTTTTTTCACTTAGGGAAAAAAAAACCCAAAACAAAAAAAAACCAAAAAAGCCTTACTCTTTGTATCCAGCTGGGCACGATACTTTTCGAATCCCTTGAGTCGAACCCGTTCTCCCAAGAGCTGAAGAAACTCTTCAAAGGCTGGACCTGCTGATTCATTGTTATACATTTCTTCTTCCGTGCTTTGCCCAGCTTTACAGTACATGATACCCACCTTAAGCTGGTAACTTAACTGCAAAGGGAAAAACATGAAAATGTTAGATGTATACCAAGTGATACAGCAACTTATTTACTGAATTCACTTCAGAGCTTTTATTAGACCCGTAATTTACAAAGCAAAAAAACCACCTGATTATCAGTCTAATTTCAAATGTTAATCTAGTTCCAAATATTCTCCTTGCTTTACAGCGCAATTGTCTCGACGATGACATATTTAAATCTGAAGATGTCAAAATGCTTTCTGAAGTGAAACAAACATTAATGTTCCTTATTTTCAGGAGGACAACACTGCAGCAGGCAAATGGTGAACGCCTTGCATTGAGCCACGTGGCAAGTGTTGGCTGAGAAACGTCAGCAACTCGAGACTCACTCTTAGGCTGGTACCATGGTTACTATCCTGCACTAAACCTTCCACGCAGGAGGACAGGGCACAGCATGTGCTCATTTCTACAGTAAGTGACAAAATTAACATTCCCTCACTTCAAGAAGATAAAAATTATTCACCTATCAGTACATTCATCTGTTAGCAATGTCGAAAGAGTCCCTGGCATTCAGTTGGCCTTCTCTTACTTAAAAACAAAGACAACAGCTAAATTGGGAAATGCTGGAAACACTTTAAAGGTATTATATACTAGCATAGACTTTCAAACATATTTGTGCTTTTTACTTCCATTTTTCCTCTAATTTGGCTTCGTAAAACAGCAGAAATTGTAGATGTGAATAAAGTAATTTTTTACCCCACCATAATTCTTCAAAGCAAACTGTTCCCACAAATTCCAAACTGATGCACACACAAAAAGGACTACATCTGTGCCCTTTATGTCTACATTACAGGAACAGAAGTTCCAGAAGGGAAGAAAGCAGCACCCACGGCCATTTACTGTCATCCCCAAACCCAGTTTCACAGGCAGGAACTCTGTCTGGCAGAGCACAAAGGAGAGCCTCAGCGTTTACGCCTGGAATTCATCTAGCAAAAATGCACCACTTATTGCAAGGTGAATAATCTTCCCTCCCACACACGAATTTCTGCAGAGGCTCCATATATCAATACCAAGCAGATCTGCCAGAGTGAAATCACAAGAACGTCTATCGAAACTGGCATGAGATTTGCAAGTCTGGGCCACAGGTTAGTGGGAAGTGAGAACAGGTATTTGCAAGGGAAGCAAAGTCACCCGAATATACTGTGATTTGCTCTAAAAGCTTCTCTCACGACACAAAAGTTCTGCAACTTGCTGGAATGATGTGGACACATAATAAAACTTAAATGCATTAATTTTAAATTATTACATATATTTCTGTGTAACTACAAAGGAAATATGCTCTTTCAGACCTAGAGGCGCAACCAAAACCATTCACCTTTAAGAGCAAAGACTGCATATTTTGGGCACCGAAGCATTAATGCTTGAAGCAAAGATATTTATTGGAAAAACAAACACTAAGCACATGCAAATTAATGTTACAATTTATATCATGATTATTTATTTCAACTCCCATTCACTTAAAAAAAAATCCAAAAATTCAAAACAACCATCAGTGTACACAATGCTCAAAACAAACCAGATACAGATGGATGGCGCATGCTTGGTTTTCTTTTTTGGTAAAACATTCTGCACAATGTCTGATTAAGATTTAAATTTTCTCAAGAATCACAGGAGCTAGATGAGATTTGCAGGAACATTTCTATGATCTCTGCTTAGCTAGCAAACTAACATGATTGCACTCACTGCGAGCCAAACTTTGGGCTACGTGCTCTTGAAGAGAACCTGGATGAGCTACTGCTGACATGTGGGAAGGGAGGAGAGAGGAGGGGGGCAAGGAAGGGTGGCAAGAGGTGGCACCACTGTTGCTCCTACCACAACAACTGCCACCACTTTCCATATCGTCAGTAGCAGGTCCTATCTTGGACCATTCAGGCAGTGTTTACTGCTCAGGTATGCTCTTTCTCCACTCCCAGGGAAATGTTCCACGAATGCCTTAGCTGCACTGCAAATTACAATAGTTTCTAGTAATTTTACTTAAGTTCAGAAAAAGAAAACCATTCTCACCAAGCACACCTACACGATTTAAGCTTCAATTTCAAGTGAAGGAAGTATTTTCAAGGGCATAAACATAAATGGGATCCGCAGCATCCGTGAGCAACCAAACAACTCTCCTTTATTGCTTTGAAAATGTCAGCCTAAGAAACTAAATAAGGGTTATGCAAAGAGCAAGATGTGCCTTCTAGCTGTGTTCTTAAATTTGCTGAACTTCAAAAAAAAAAAAAGTTCCCTAAGGACAACACAAGCTAATATTTCTGAATCAAAAAGGGGATCTGGGAGAAGAAAGGTTTGCAGTCCCCATCACTACACCTCCTTCTGATAAATCTAGGGCCCTTCAAAGTGTATTAACTCCAAGTAACAACTAAAAAAGGAGCTGAAGGATGAATTCTGCTTCATTTTAATAATCTTAAAGAATTTACATATTTATATATGTGGGAAAAGTGCACTCCAAGTATTTGTCTAGCACCCAGTGAACTACAGCACATCTTGGATTTAACCAGTCAGCAAGTTTATATTATAAATATGGAATTATATTAAAAACTGACAGACATTTCACAGTATTTCTGTGAAAGAGGAATTGCCATAAAGATAAACTTCTGGAATAAATCAGTAATTGCCCTGATATTCAAATTTTTAAATCATGTTTGGAGGTAAACCTAAAGAAAGTTACCATGAACTCTGCATTCGAGGCAAAGATTAGCAGATGGTAATTAGCCAGGAAGGTAGCGCCGCCCTACTGAATGATTGGATTGCTTTTTAATACAGAACCATTCAAATGAATGCATTTTAATAAAGCCAATGAAAGAAGAGCTAGGTGACAAGCAATGCAGGCCGTAAGTACAGAACAGCAGATGTTCCTCTGACTCCAGTAAGGAACATGCAACTTGACGTACACCACCAGTACAAAATTGGGACAAGGAGAATATTCCCATTCTGACACCGGCTGTCAAATGCAGATATTGAAAGAGTAAAATAGACAGAGCTCAGCCATAATAGTGATATGAAATTCAGAGAAAATACGCTACAGTGAAAGACTTGAAAAGTGCAATCTGTTTAGTTTATCATAAACAAGACCAACAGATGATTTAATCGCTGCATACAAAAACCTTTGCTAGAAAAAATCTCACACCATAATGACTCTTAAGATGTAGCAGAGGAACATATCAGAAGTCTGGAAGTCACAGGCAGATAAATTCAAATAGAGAACTGCAAACTCTTAAATATGAAAACAACCAACTGCTTTAAAACCTCACTCAAAAGATATAAAAGGATAGCCTATCTTAATCAAAACTGGTGCATGCAAATTTGGCTCAAAGAAGGAGTTACTGGGTGAAATTTAATGGCTAAGTCAGGCTCAGGCCACTTCAGAGTCTTAACTCTTAAAATTACAAAACATCTTATTTGCTGTATCAAACAGGCACCTGTTTGTGCTGTAATGAAATGGTGCGACACTCAGCGAGAAGTGATAAACATTCTGTGTACCTAATTAGTAGAGCAGCTGTTACCCAAATTTTTCTGTTAGCTTGAAATTGATAAAAAATGCAGCTTCTAATTAGTACAGACTGTGCTTATCTTTTTCTGTTAGAAGTGTCAAACTGTTTCATTACCACAAAAACAGAAAATACTTTGATGTAGATAATACAATTTTAACTATCACTTGTCCTCAATGATTTTTAAAAGTTTAAGTAGTAACAGAAAATCATATTATACACTATACTGTCGGGAGCTTAATGAAATACAGGATGTGAAATCAGTATTATTTAATCTTGCACTTTTTTAGGCATAACCAACTTCTGAAACAAGTTATGCTAAATTACTTTTCAAATTAGGTATTTACTGGAAATAATTTTGGAATTCATTTCTTTAACTATAACTTTCTGCTAGATTTTTTTTTTCTTTGTGAAAATTTTCCCATTGACACTATTGAAATTGCAGGTTCTTGATGCAAATATCTGGAAGGTACTGATCCTTGAATCCAAAGGCTCACTTATGGAGCCATGGTGAATTAAATTCCATTTTCTCCACTGCTGAAACAGAAAACTTCTGAGATTGAAAAATAGCCTTGAGTCTTCCAGTGCCTGACAAACTTGATTCTGGGTGAAGGGCAGATTAGGTTTAGGTTCAGGTAATAAATCACAAACACTGAATATGTGCGTATTTGGAATCACTGCTCTAACCACTGCTCTAAGGAAAACACTCAGGCCTCCAACTTACTAGGATCTCATCATGTGAAAGAGAATAGTTACACTGAGAAGCATAAGGATCCAAAAATTCCATCCTTTTAGCAGGCTATAGGGTAAAACCACCTCTTCTCAACCTTACGTGTCTGCTGGCTCATTGCAGTGGTGTTCTCTGTGGGGCCAGTAAGCACATGCAGGAGACAGAGCTGATACAGAGTATACTTGAATTTCCAAGAGACATTTAACAAAGCTGCTTCTTCAGAAAGTCTTAAAAACCCTAAATAGGCAGGGTACAGAAAAGGACCTCACTTAGACGTGTAACTTGCTAAAAGACAAAAAGGAGCTGAAGAAAATGATCAGTAGAGTGAGGCTGGGATCTCAACTTAGATATACAGTATGTAAGACACACTTTAGCAACCTGATAGATGTGATGAATAGTAAGGTAACTGTTTGCTAACATTACTGAATTATTACTCTACAGTACTGAGCTGAAGACTGGCTACGAGAGCTACCAAAGGAGCTTATGATGGTGGATAACTGGGCAGATGAACCTCTGTGCAAGTAAAGCTCGAAGTGACGTATGTGGTACAAAGACACCCAACTTTGACTCTACAGCAATGAGCTCTGACTTACACCCCTAAGGAACAGGATCTTAGGCACCCCTGAAAAGATACTTTCAGTGTTCAGTAGTAGCCATAAAGCAAATAAAAATATCAGTAAATATTAGAGAGATAAGAGATAAGAAAGCATACTAAACCAATTTTTTCCCCATTTTCAAAACTGCACTGTTTTAAAATAGATGTGGGAGAGGAGGAGGGGAACTGGAAAAACCCCAGAGAAAGGCAAAGCAAGACCAGAAGTACATAACAGCTTCTACATGACAAATAACTAACTAAACTAGTATTCATCAAACTGGTAAAGCAGAGGGGTAGGATAGAGAGCCCTGTAAAAGCCTACAACCCATCAGGAGCTAGGAAAGCATCTCTCCACGCTCATCCTGTTCTCATATTCTTAGCCAGGCACCCACCTGTGAGTGACAACACCGGGCTGTGCCTCCCTTGTGCTGACCACACATAACCAGTCTCTGGATAGTGTGGATGCTCAGCAACAGCCACAACTACCCGTTTCTTCATCATCTTGTATCGCGTTCTTAGTAAAATAGATGAAGTTCTAAAACTAACTAGAGGACAAAGTGTTTTACTCAAGTTTTGCTTCTGATAGGTATTTTTTGGGGGGATTCTCTATCTTGTCCATTTTAATAACCAAACCACAAGGAGGCTGACAAGATCTTCATAATAATCACTTATAAACCTGTTCAGAATAGCTATAGTCTCTCCCTTCTGGGGTAGATGGTGATTAGACCTTTTTAAATTTTATGATGGTAACGTTAGATCAACAGAAGGAGAAATAACATAGATGTTAATTCTGTGCAGGAAAGCCTGATCATGAGAAGCAAAAAGGACCAGGAGAAAGAGTCTCAGTACTCAGAGCTGCTAGATGTCACTGTCAAAGTTTTTAATCATAAAATTCACATTACTCATGAACTTTCATTTTGCTAAGTCTAAGCTATATAGCTAATGAGCCTTGGTTCCATCTTTAAGAAAAATTGAGACTATCATCTAATTGAAAACCACTTGCATGAAGAAAGGCATAGAGTATTTTCTGATGTAGTTTGGTTTCAGGGGAAGGAAAAAAACCAAACAAAACCAGACAGGCAGTACTCTGGCAATGGTTGTGCCAATACAGTATTACAACAAAACATTTAGTAACATGGGAGATTTCTATTCTCATTATAATAGCAATAATAAAACCAGAACTGAACTCCTCCCCCACTGTCTTTGAAAAACAATCACTTAGTCTCTTTTAAACTAAATCAAAATGGACAATTGCCATAATGTTAATCTAAAACTTCAGACTACTTAGACCAATTAACTTGATTTCATACATACCAAATATTCTGCAAAACTTGGGGGAAAGAATGCAACGAAGCTCTCCCTACTGATGGCAAACTTTAGTTTAAATGAGGCATTTTAATAGGCTGCCTCTAATCACTTAAAGCTAAAAGGTAATTTTGCAGTTCATGGCAGTAATCTGACAGTTTAAGACAATTTGTCTCATTCTGTAACTCTGCACTTACCCCTTGTTCATCCAGCTTCATAAGCTGTTCTGTGACTTTCGGAGTGTTGAAGGCCAGCCTTAGGCAATGGATATTCAGCTCAGGAACCACATACTCCAGCACTTCTTTTAGGGGAAGTCCCCTGGCTGTGCAATGCTTTGCAGTTGAAGGGATAGCATCTTCCAGCACAGAGCCTCTTAATGTCATAAGCTAAGCATACAAAACAAAAATAGATTATATATTGAATTATGCACTGAGAAAGGGTTGCTTAGCAATAGCAGTGGAGCAAAATGTGCTATTTTTCTAATTCTCAACAGAGGCTGAGGACATTAAGTAACTTATGTTGCATGAAACACATTGATACGCAAAATGTCACTCTGGTAGCTAACAGCAGTCAGAATATTTCAAACGATTCAACAGTTTTGAGTTTTATAGGAAACTAATACTTGGAAAAGATTAGTAGCAGTACTTCTAGCAGAGCATTTCAAAGTATAAAAGCACACTTCTCAGGTCTACCTCCTGTCACATGTAACAGTGGAAGAAGTAATGTTCCTCCTCTTTGCTTACTTCTAGCTTATATAGCTCCTGTAAGTTTCTCAAGCTTTAACCAAAACAACCTTCAGAGTTTCCTCTGTGTTGGATGTTATGGAATAAACTCACTCACTGATATGCTTATTTGTACTCTGTATAATATAAACACACGGCATAACTTTGTCAGGAGATTCCTGGATTATAAGTATGCAGAGCAGACAGAAATCTATTATTAATGCTGAAAAGCACACAAACCCCACCCATACCACTTGGTTTTGCCTGCTGACTTCTAGCTTCTTTTACTGTCATTCCTGAACTGCTTACCTCACTGGTTCTGAATATGATCCGGTAGTTGTACTGAGGTCCATTTTCTTTGATTTCCTCTGGCTTCTCTCTTCTTATACTCACAGCTACTGGACCCAGGTTCTCATCTGCCCCAAAATAGTTCCAGTGTTCTTGCATACAGGAAAAAAAAAAAAAAAAAAAACAAACAAAAAACACCACATAAATAAGAGTTCATCTTAGTTCTTACACTTCAACTGTATTTTCATACTTAGTTGTTCTATTGGAAATAAATTGCCAGCACCACTAGAGTAAGTAAGAGCACGTCTTCACTGGTACCAGGATTTCATTCTCATGCTTCAGCTCTCTAATGAGCTCTATTTATACAAGGAAGCTGAAATTCAGCATTGCATCTCTGCATATAGAAGCCTAAAACAGCATTCACCTCTTATATCGGCTCTTATAGCAAAATCAGTTTCATTCACATTGAGTACAACAAATTCTCCAGGCGAATGCTGTAGGAAATGGTATCAAAGGATTTACTTAAGTGTAGGCAGACATTCACAGCCTTTCCCTCACCCACTGACCCTCAAGTGGTCACCTTGTCATAGAAGGATATCAGGTTCGTCAAGCAGGACCTGCCTTTCATAAACACATGCTGACAGGGCCTGATCGCCTGGTTGCCCTACATGTGCCTTGTGATGGCACTCAGATGATCTGCTCTGCAACCTTCCCCAGCACTGAAGTCAGACTTGACAGTCCTCTACTTCCCCAATCCTCTTTCCTGCCCTTCTTGTAGTTGTGCATTGTATTTGCTAACTTCAAGTCAACTGGGACCTCCTTGTTTAGCCAGAACTGCTGGTAAATAATGGAAAGTGTTTTGGTGAGCACTTCTGCCAGCAACCTCAGTACCCTTGGGTAGATCCCATCTGGCTCCAGGAACTTGTGTGGGCAGCAGGTCACTAACCATTTCCCCTTGGATTACGAGGGCTTCATTCTGTTCCCTGTCTCCCAGCTCAGGAGGCTGGGTACCCGAAGAACAGCTGGTCTTACCAGTAAAGACTGAGGCAAAGGCGGCATTAAGTACCTCAGCCTTTTCCTCATCCTTGGTCACTATGTTTTCCCCCACACTCAAAGGATGGAGATTCTCCCTATCCCTCCTTTTGTTGCTAATGTATACGTTGCACATATCTGAAGTGACAACAATGGAATTCAAACATACAACACCTGGTTGGAAAAATTTAGAGAAACTATCAAAAAAGAGAAGTCAACCATTGTAAAAGAAACATAAATCCTATGTCATCACCTTCTGTATGCTGCATGTCTGCATATATGAATGAATTTATACATCCACAGAAATAGAAAGTTAGAGCTACATGGAAATTCAACAATTCAAAGAAGAAATGTGAAATTTAGTGGAATGAAAAAAAGATGTAACTGGTCCAAAAGGAAATGTAACCATACTGCCTTAACTGTTATATGCTGATTACTTGTTATCCTTAAAACAACCAGAACTTTAAAATAAGAACTTTAAGAGCAGTCTAATACATGCTATAGAGATAAAATGTAACATATTTTAGTATCACCAAGAACTGCATCTTTAAAGAAACTAAAAATAGATATTGAAATACACTCCATCCAAAGTGACAGCAGTCATTTTTCCCAATGAGTAATCACTTGCAGTGTTAACAAATTTGAGTGCCTCATTCTTAATCCTATTTCTTTTTAAAATTATACTTACTGGTTCTCGCTACACTTTCCTCCAACACGCCAAATGCTTTTCAAGTAGGTGCTCTCTCCTTGTGAGCTTACTTGTGCCCTAGAATTACACCTTTGCTTTCGCACAGCTGTCCACCCCTTTAAGCCCTTGGGGGCTCTATTCTATTCCCTGGTACCTGGTATTTCATTACCCTTTCCTCAATGTATCCCATTTAAGATTTCAGAGCATGCTAAACCTAAAAGAAACATGCTCGCAGCATAAAACAGCTTGTTTTTTACCAAATTCCTCTGCAAGTCACCAAAAGCCAATATACTGCAGAGAGATAATTAAGATTAAAAATTATTTTAATATCTGGTGGAATATCCTGTAAATATTGGCATAAGTTTTGGGTGACTGAATTAGTCATGAGTGGGGAAATTATGAATAAATTAGACCATCCACATAAGTCTAATTAAATCTTTATACTACTCCATTGATATGAGCCCTGTAAATGCCACAGAGATCTGTTGTTAAAAACCCAAACCATCTTATTAGCACCCTAGCTTTTCTTCTTCCTCTGTTAAGCAACTTGCTTTTTTCAGGATGTTTATAACTCACCAAACAGTTTATGCAGAGATGGTCAATGCAGATGCACAGTCATTGAGAACGTGAGAACAATTTTCTATCAGCATATTATGCAGCTTCCAAAACTTGAGAGAGCTTGGCCATCTCCACGCTTAGTGACTTAAAAACATTGATGTAACTTTCCTTACACAAGCATTTTAAAGAAAAAAAAAAAAAGGTATGCTGGTAATATATACTAAAAGGGTCCAAAAATTACATTAGTTTTCTGTACTGACAACCACACAGTTTGTGTATCTTGTAACCAGTCTCGCTTGCAATTCAGATAGAGTTTTCTGAGGAGAAATTATTCTACATCTGAACACACGCTTAGGGAAACTGGGAAGAGGAATGTTTGAACCTGCATGAAAATACACATACAATTCTGTAACATTTGATTAAGCTTTTTACCTAGCTCCTATTCATTTGGTAAAATGCACAAAGAAGTGTGAAATTTTACACTTCTCTGCTAATAGGAAATGCCTTTTATCCTCTTTCCCCTCACTTTACACTGGGCAGCTCTCTTTCTAGCTCTCCTGTGCATCTCCTCAGTCCTCTCTTCCATGCACATTGTTCTCTCCTCTATTCACATTTACTACAGGGTCATTTATTCTTTACTTTTGCCTTTATTCTGTTTCTCTTCATCCACCCCACCTCTGTATTCGTTCTGCAACCTACAGTATATACCCTCATATCTGACTACTCTTCCCTGTGGTACAGAGTTTCTTGCATTTCCATCTGATTTTCCATTTCATCCTGAATTTCCTTGCATCCAACCACTGTCTCTTTCCTGTAGTAGGAAACGCGGTAGCAGAATTTAAGTGCACAAAGCTTAATATCCAATCTAAAGGTAGCTAATTAGGAGTTTTATTGTAAAAACAAGGGCTACTTCACAACTATAATTCAAGAATTTTATGCCAAACATGAATAGCATAGAGGAAGCTTTTTATTCCATCCCACACAGAACCTCATTGAAATCAACACTTCTCAAGCTTGACATTATCCCATTTAAATTACTGATGAAAAAATATTTAATTAAAAGACATTCAGGAGACAACTAGCAACAGCCATAAATTAATTTATAAATCCATACCAAAAAGAAATAATTAATTGCTTGTACCTGGTCACTGAAGCAGATTATACATACTTTTAAAAATAGTTAAATACTTATCATAATTCAAAAGACACTTCCAGTGAAAGAATTTAAGTTATAATACTCATTTTGCTGGCAGATATTTACAAGTTTCCCTGGCAAAGGAAATCCACGTAAATACACCTGATTTTGAGTGAGGAGGGTTTTTTTTGTGCTTTTATGATATTTACCGTTGGATATCATGTTCAATTGATGCATTTTGTGCATTTTGTGCATCAAACTAGAAGTAAAATTCCCAAACATTTTACTTCAGAATGAAACTCTGCATCAAGCATTTTCCTTTAATCCCAGCATTTACAGCACTGGAAAACTCTGCCCAGCAGTTCTCGGGAAAAAGAGGGCAGCATTTTCAGAGCTCAGTCCCATGATGTCTTCAGGCTGTTGCTCATGTCCAGACTGTTAACTGTAAATTTTCTGTAAGTCTAGCCACATACTTGAAAGGTACTGATTTGGGGATAGAATATGCAGCAATTTAAAGCATAAGAGCAAAGGGTTTTTTTACTGGCTGCCAACAGTTAAACAAAAGGTGATCTACAGCTCACTTGTTATAAAGCCAGCTCAGGAAACTATTTACTTCTCAGTCAAGTCTTTTATTCTAAGCCAGTAACTCAAATTCATCCTAAATGGTAACGATGTTAGTGACTACTGCCTGATGAAGACCAAAGCTAAATGGATGCTCCTGGTTCTTTCCATGGGAATCGTAATTCCCAGACACAACTGGGGGGACAGAGAACAGAGTGCTCCTCCAGAGTGATACGTTCTCTATTTTAAGCAGCACTTAGACAAACTGATGGAAACAAATATTTAATTCCATATAATTAAAAATTTCAGTCAAGTCACCATCAACATCTCACCAAATTACCTTGGAGAAATTAAAAAGAACTATATCAATACAATGGCTTTCATTTATTCATTTATTTTTTTTTTAAAGACACAAAAGATTAATAGTGTGGGGTTTTTTTTTGTAAGACGACCTACTTTTCATTAAATCATGCTGACTGGCACCATTAATGATTTGTAACTGGCAGTTCCTTGTTGATATAGTCCCAAATTACCTGCTTTCTTATTTCAAGTTGGAATGAAAATAAACAAAAGGATTACAATTCTATGGGTCATTGCCTTTTATTCCTTGCAAGCTTTAGAATTACTTCAGTAGTTCTCCAATCTATGTGATTTTCCTGGTTTGAGATCTTTAAGAACTATTGTTGCTGAATCAGAATTCTTTGCTTCATAATTTTAAGACTATACAATTACCTGAGGCCTGCTGACTTGACTAGCTGATCCCACTGAAACTGTCTTTCAGTACTATCTATTCCATTCATAACATCATAAAGATTCAACCTCCTCTTTAAAAAAAGAAAGCTTCTACATCATTACTTGCTTCATGTTATAAAAACTTTTAGTTACAACTCTCTTCCTTGATTATTTTTTTTCCCCTATTATACTGCTTTAAGTTTTGTCACTATCCCATATCTTTCAGATAGTCTAAAGTTTGCTGGGGGAAAGACGATACACCTGATGGCCAACAAAATGTGTTTGGCACTTGTAGAACTGTGGGGTCTGGGCATATCTGAGGAGGATTCTGAAGTATACCTCTTCTCAGGCAAAAACCTCTGGTAGGAACAACGCCCCTGGCTCTCACTTGCTGGACTGAACACAAGCACAGTGAATTTAAAATGCAGTTTTAGGGAAAGGAAAAATAAGGAAAAATAAAGGAAAAATAAAAATAAACACAGCTTCTTCTCTCCCTCCAAACCCACTCCATACACATACTGACACTTTTATATCTGGTTACCCCTCACCAATACCCTTAGGACTCGTTATGTCAATTTTATCTGATTCATCTTAATTACAACTAGAAAGAAAAGGAGATATAGTAGTGACTGGCATTGTAGTAACACAAGGGTGTGGTTTCCCTTAAGGATAAGCCAAACTAATAAACTGCTGTTGCTCACATCCCCTTCCCCTTCTGCTGTTCACTCGCATTGCCTACCTGACACTAGGCTTTGGCACTCCTTTAACTGCAGGGAAAACTGATTTGCCCCACTAAAACTTCAGAGAAATAACCAAGCAATAAAAAGCAAATTTATTACGATGGCATTATTTCTGCTTGGTTAGTGAACTGAACCAGCTTATCAAGTTTCTAGAAAACAAGAGAACTGGTACAAGGAAGGGGGAGGAATAGTCTTCCCCTTTTAGTGTTGAAAAGCTGTTAAATCAGGTCGGCTGTAACACAAAACTGCACCTTCAGTTGCTGATTGCAAAACTCACCAGAGTGATAAGGAACCAAATTGTTCCAGAGGGAGAGTTAGGAAGGTAGTTGCAGGCAAATACCTCTAATCTCAGGCTCTCCTCTCCAAACACACCTCATCCTACATCATGTATCTGGTTTACTGTTGTCAGAAAACTAGTATTTTTCCTCACTCCTTTCTCTCCAAAGGACGTGGATCAGCACTCTCAAAAACCGTGCGGCAACGGCTACCTCTCAGCCCTAAAAGGACTGCAGAAAGAGACTATGGGAAGTGTGACGAGAGCCACCCAACCAAGGGACAACACAGGGAAGAAGAGACAAGATATGGACATATTTCAAGGCAACGGGAGCTGAGATTATTAGCTGTAACAGTTTTGTTTTTTTTTAACTGACCATCCACTTATTTTAACCAGGCATCCCTGTTGCTTTTATCTGCATGAAACAAGCTCCTTTTGAGCTGCTTTCACCAAGGAGAGGAAACGCAATCCTGATGGCTGGTAGCTAAGGAGCAAGCACTCTTCAGGTCAGGCATTAGACCAGTCCTGTCCATCAGGAGACACCATAGCAAGGCTAGGCTAACTTTTCAAGCTGCACATTCCATTAAATCCTCAGTACATCGTCTTGATATGGAGAGAAGAAAGTTGTCATATTTTAGGATTTTATTTTCCTTTTTATCTTTCAACTGCCAACCTCTGCCCACTCCCATGGATACCAAAGCTGTGTTTCAAGACATTTATAATTTGTAGCCACTGCTGTTACGTGTAACAGTACTAAAATCATCAACAGTTTTTTACTCCAACACCGTGAAAGACTATTACACACAGCATGTATTGATTCCTAAAATGTACCATATTTAAGCAATGATGATTAAAAAAAATACATGATTCTTGCAAATATATCAGCTGAACTTTGTATGTTGGTAAAATAAAAAATCATTACTAAATCACAAGGAGAAATAAAGTTTACCTACCTTTCTGATAGAAGAATTTTCGATAATAATATGCACCAAGGTCTACATGTTCAACGATGTATCTTTTCACTCTGTCTAGATGTAAAATCAGATTCTCCTTAGGAACTTCCAGAACTGCTACTCCAGCATTTGTGCAATGAGAACTCAGAGTCGACTCAAACGAGGCACTTTCGCATCCACTGAAGGAACCTGAATTAGATTTGGAAAGGCTGATCTTCCTCTCCCCTTCCCCACCAATCTCATTACGAAAATAAGGACAACTCATCACAAGTTCATTGCTTTTATCATCCCCTTGGTCCATATTGAGACTTCCTTTTGAATTCAGGTCTTCAGTGCTGCCCATTGGAGAATTGAAACTTGCAGAATGGGACAAGGGGCCAGAGACAAGTGATGCTACAGCAGCAGCAGATGCACCTGTGGTTGTGTTCCTTCTTTTAATGACATTATGCCTGTTGATTGCTGCTTCATTTAAATCAAATAAAATACTCTGTACATCATAATGAGCAAAACACTTCGGGCAAGTCCAAGGCTTGACGCTATCTTCTGACCTGTTATCTTCAAGATCTGAAGACTTCCCAAGCTCCCCTTCACCTTTGGCATTGCGCAGCTTACGAAAAATGGATGAATCTCCTGTCTCTGATTTTGAGCGTCTCTTGAGTGGCTTCTCCCTTTCCTTAAAGAGTCGCAGGTTTTCCCTTTGAGTAATAGGTCCATCTATCACATCTAGAGAGAACTCTGAACCCTTGCTTCCACTGGCAATCAGGAGTTCACTGAGCTTAGTTGTGGATGGGCTTCTCTGATCAGACTTTTCATCTTTATAGCCCTTTAATAAGTCAAAAAAACTGTCCCCTGAAGTTCCCTGCTTATCTATGGAAGATGTGCTGCCATACTCCCTGTGCAGAGATGGTCCAGATTTAAAAGTGGGTGAAATACATTCATCAAAACTATCCACATCAAGCTCACTTATGGTAATGTCACTGTTGCTGCGCTGTCTTATTCTGCGAAGAGCTTTCCTTGGGGAACTGGGATAGACATCGGGTGTAAGAAACCTGGAGTCCAGATTCTCAGATTGTCTGGTCTTGGTTTTAAGTGTGCTCTGGATGCTCTTTAACATGACAGAATCACTAGCGTTCAGGTTAACAGAGCTTCCCTGGCTCCCAGGACTACTTTTAGAAGACATGCTGTCAAGGCAACTCGCTGTTTCAATATCTTGACTAGATCTGCTTGCTTCCTTGATGTTCTCCTTCCTTGGGGGCCAATCGGCAATCCTTGCCCTGACCCCCATTTTAGGGACCCCAGGAGTAGAGGTAACATGATGGGAACTTTCATTCCGAGGAGGTCCAACTGGTGCCATGACTGCAGATCCTAAGCTGCCATTCTGTGATCTAAAGCGCCTCATATAAAAGTCATCCGAGTGGACTTTTGAGGTGCCATCTGTTCCGACTGATACCCCAGTGGCAACAGCCCTTTCGGTCTGGGACCGCTTCAAGCTGGTCATGATCTTTCAGTATGTTCAACCTTAGTAAGTTCCAAGAGAAAACACACTCATTTCTGCTTTTTAAATGCACAGTTCTCTTTTGGAGAATAGTCTCCAAACTATACAATGGTTGCATGAGATCTTAATCATGGACATTTAAGGACGCAGTTAAATGCAGTATGTCTAGAAAATCCAGATATTCAGTAGGTTTTGATAAGCAGTAATTTCCTTTAACTTTTGCATCTTAAGAAGCAGCCATGCTCCAATACATTCAAATTGTTTTAACATCACTTGTGCTCCAAAATGTCAGTTGTAATCCAATTGCTTATGCTTCTTTTAAGCCTAGAAGAGAAGAAGGCAGATAAAAGTATTAATCATTTCATATATATATTTTTTCCAAACTGAAACTACTGAAGTAATTATTACACAGAATTAATATTTCTAACAAGCATGCTTTTAAATCTCATTGATCATCATCTCAAAAATGCAGAGTTGTGTTACATGGTCGTGAAGAGTTTTCTAGATATGGTTGGTTTGTCTTCTGAAAAAATACTTCTACAATTGGATTCCACACCTAAATACATTTTTTTTCCTTATGAACTGATTAGAGATACTTTTTAGTTGGTTTAGTGGACAGTTTTACAAAGTAGGGCGCTAATTTCCTCAGCTGAAGGACACATACAGCATACATTTCCTGTAGAAACTATAGAGAAGCCAGATCAGGACTCCAAATTTTGTTTACAAACGCTTTAAAGAATTTACCATTTCCAAGTCATACATCCTTCATTGCTATTAGGTATTAACAATGCCTATTCAACTTTTCCATTAATGTAAATAACTATGATATGCTAACAAAAAAAGGAAGGAAGCTAATTAGGAAAAAGATTACAGAATTATAATAATGTCAATAACAGTTATTCTGTGCTTTGCACAACCTTATTTGCAGATTAGCTGGACACTCCAGAAAGCATGTATTCCTTCTGCCCAGATTTCACAGCCTATATAAACACATACTTTTAAATAACTTCAATGAAAGGCTCCATTTATTTCCCTGGCTAACAAAATACTGTCTGCTACAGCTACTGTATGATCCAGCTTTACAAAGCCATGGAAGTTAAATGCTTTCCCATGCCTCATCAGTACCAAAGTGATTACAAAGCAGTTAGTGTACTACTCTTTGAGAAGCTAAAAAAAAAATAATCCACAAATACATCCTTGCTAGTAGAAGACAAAAGCATTAGACTGCCAAGATAAAATCTTGCATTGCTGTGTATATCCTTTAACACAAAGAAGTTAATAATTTTCAAAAGCTGAACCAATTACACAAAACGTGGCCTTTAAATATTTGCCAAATGTGTGCAGAGAGATGCTGCTGAACCAGCACCGGATTGACAATACAGTATTGTCTACAAATCAAGGCTTTCTGATGCTTCCAGGGAAACTAGTACTTTCTGCAGTCTCTTCTCAAAACTATGGAGTACTTTTCTCCACACTAATTAAATATGAAGCCAGGGCACTTTCTGCCTCCAAAGGCTGCATGTTTTAACTTCACTTGCCACAGACAGCACCTCTTTGAAATAGCTGCTATTTATAAAAAGCTGAACACATAAGGAATACTAAAAATGCAAGCTGACTGCATCACATATAGCCAGAGTGGTGCAAGTGACCGAGGGTATTATTGCATTTGCACAGCTATTTACATAAGCAGATACTTTCCTTGTAATTCTGCTGCAATGATACTACTGAAACAATAGGGTTTTTTCTGCCTATGTAATTAGAGTAACTTTAGAAAGACAGTCCATCCATGCAGCTGTTGCAAAACTACTGAATTTTCAGCTGTAACTTTTTACAAATTTCAAACACTCTCCAGTCCAAGAAGTGACGAAGCTGGTGAAACAGGCACAAATCAGATCAAGGAAGGAAAAATGCAAACACTGTGCGCTGGCACACAACCTAAGGTTCTGTCTATGCTGAAAAACGGTGTCATAGCAAATATCGTTTATGCCATAAGCTCTATGAAACGGGAACATTGCATAGCCCTTTCTAAAGAGCTATTCAGACCTGCTTTTATAGGGAGAATGGAAGAAAAATGGAATGAAAACCGACAAGAATTTAAGGGCAGGAAGAAGACAAGCTAAAAGGGATAGTGAAGGAAGAGTCCAGCTGAGGGTGGGACACTAAACCGGCAGAAGTACCAACGACCACTACCACACACTCCTTTTCATAGCCTGCAATGAAACCCAAGATTTCTGTCCCTCACCATTCCTCTTTCACCATCAATATCTCTAAAAGCAAAGCATACATCTCCTCCCCCTCAAGTGCTGGTCCTTACAGAAACAGATAACCTACTAACACGAGTTTCTCATTAACTCAAGGGCAGAAGTTCACGCAGTAGCCCTAAAAAACTCTCAAGCCTGGTGTTAACCATATAAGCATCCAAATGCTACCAGGTATTATGTCTGTCCCCCTTACTATTTTTTTTTTCCTCTTTAAAGCTTTCAGGGACAACCATCCTAAATAAAGATACATAGCCATATAAGCATATATAACAAAGTAAGTGCCCTGTGGAATTTATTCTTGACCAGTTGTACATATGGTACAGTCATTAGTTACATGACCACAAAGTACATTTTCCAAGGAAATACTTTCTCTGTTCCTGACTTAGCATAAAGGATGTCTCACTCTGGGGACCAGATGTTCTGCAGGTTTTTTGCAACTGTCCTACTTCATCTGCTTGTAGCAGCTGGATTATGGGCAATAAATGATTAAGGTAATAGATGATACTGTACTCTGAAGAACTGAATTCCACCTTTGCTTGTGTCTAATTCCATATGAAATAAATCACCTAAATCAATTGTTTTGGAGACTGCAACTACCTGTGTGGTGGTGTTTCCCTTACCTTTCCTATCCTCCTGTCTAATTTGAGACCTAACGGTCTGATTTAACCTTGATTAGCTCCAACCAACATAAAGCGAGAGCGTTATATTTAATAATATTAAAAACTCGAAAAGTGTAGGTCCTGAGTACACAGGCCATTGGATTTAATGGAAAAGGAATAATAATGGCAATCTGCACTTTAACAGTTTCTCATACTCATCACTTGTGAAACATGACAGTTAAATACCAAGTAACAGAACTGCTAACACAAAATATGTGGTATATTAAAATTAGGTACAACTACAAAATAGGCAGTATGGTATCTACTTCTAAAGTTGACAGCAGTAATTGTGAAGAGCAACAACTTTTCAAAGTAGAGCTATGAATATTTACACAAACAGATTATGGCGAGGACAAACTGGCACAACCAAAGAAACGTATCCTTCTCCAATTCATCTGAGCTTACAGAGGAAGCCAACAAAATACTCAGATGAACTCATACATATAAAAAGCCATAAATGAAAACCACATGCAAAAACTTCTAAGAGAGGTACATTTAAATATAGTACTGATTATATCAATTAAAAAATAGTTAAGAGATCAAACTTGGAAAACCAGGGATCTGCTTATCAGATTGAATGCACTAACTAGTAAAGCAAGCCAAGGATCTGTTCAAAATGGGTCTCAAATCCTTAGGACAAAGCTTGTTATTTTTTACCAATACCTGAGTACTTTGCATCTGTAGCTCATATTAAATTGAGGATAAACAAACCTGTTTTCATTCCTTCCCTTTCTATTTATACCTCTTTCATCAACTTCGCTGTCTTTCCTAAAACTAGAGGTCCAGCTATGGGACAAAGGACCATTCTGTTCAAACTAAAAAGTCCTTGTAGATGCATCCCAAGAGAGTTTTGCAGTCCTATGTCATTCCGAAAAGCCAATTAAGTCACCAGATCTTGATTAATTATTGCTCATGATTGAAGTTTGCCACCACAAAAATGATGAAGACCTACCAGCCAATATTTTGTCCAGAGGCCTTTGGATTATAAAGAAGTAAATATAAGCAGTGATTAAGTGTCTCACGCAAATCAGCTCAGGACAGTAAAAAAACCCAACTACAGCACAATTATCAGTCCCTACCTTGGATCCAGGTAACCAAATAAGAAGGTAGTTCAACACCTACTTGTTCAGATGAATGGAAAGAAGATGATCAAGCCTAATGCATCAAAATTCAGAGACCTTCTATTACAGTTTTTCCTACATTCAGTTTATGTGGAATCATGCTGTTTTTCCTTACAAAGTAGCAACTTTACCCACAACTGAGTCCTAATTGAAGGATTTAATAATTACTCTTATCTGCTGGGAACACACTGAGACTTCAGACTATAGGATCACAGATGCTAATGATCCTAATACTCGGATGTTGACAGAGATTGATTTCGGACCACCAAATTATTTATGATGCATAATACTCCAGAGGAAAGACTTCATATTTCACCATCAGCCCTCATTTAAAAGTGTCATTTTATAATTAAAAATTTGGGAATGAGGGAATCAGTTTTCAAATTCTTGAAAATTCTCACTTCTTGCCAAGCTTCCATAACCCCTCTCTCTGAACCCCCCAGTCAAAACAATAAAATATAGTAGATGGTTGTAAATGCAACACATTACCAGGGATATTTTAAAATACTGAAAACTGTAGGATAAGGAGCAATTAATAGCATTTATAGCTGTAACAGCATTTTACAGCAAGTAGTTTTTAAAAACATAAATCATCTCTATTCCACAGGGTTTACTGAAGTTTAGCTTTAGCCAACTAGGAAACTCTGCAACAAATACACATTACTGACAGCAACCTTTGTTAACTGTTACCAGGAAAAGAACTGGTTGCCATATGGTTATGCCATTGCCATAAAACCTGGAAACTAGTAGCTCCTCCTGAAACCAGAAAAATAAATGAGAACAATGAAAAATATTTTATGTATGAAAGTTTTATCTGTTTGGGTCATATATTCTTACCTGAATTATAACACAGATCAAATCCCAGGGGAGGAACATTCATTTATCAGCCAATTAAGCTATTATATGTACAAAATAATGTCTAATTTCATAAAATTAATTCCTCAGAGGAGAAAAATTCAATTTAATCTTTATAAATACTTGGCTTTATTTGGTTACCTATTATTAATGTTATCCTTTTCTTCCCGGGATTACTGTCATCATTATAATTGAAGGTGCATCTTTCAGAGGAAGTTTTTATCAACTGAAAGGCTATTTGAAGAATAGTGTTTAGTACTTTACTAGCTTATCAGTTTTATTTTTGTCACACTTAGAGGAATTCCTGGTTTTGTGTTAACTACATGTGACAATTGCCAGCTCTGCATAGAACGAAATATAAGATTCCCTATAGCTTTTCTTTCTCTTCCTCAATCTATGTTGTCTACAAAATTTGCCTCTGATATACATATAAGCAAGACTGCGTTTCTGCCTTTTTCTCTGAACGTCTTCTTGCTCCCTAACCCTTGGAAGAGAATCTTTGCTCTAAGGAAACAGAATGCCACCTGTTGCCATACACACAATGGTCAACTGCACTATCTGCTGAGATTTAATAATGCTTTATGCTTAACTTCATTCTCTGCTGAAGTAGCTCACACTAAAATACATAAACTTAGGCAAGGTTACATTGCTTTTAAGATGTAATTAATGTGAATTACTACCATTGGTTTCTGCACTCTTGCAGTAATGCCTTTCTACAGGCAAATACAAGCTTGCTCTGCCACATGGTGAAACAACTGGAGGGTGTGTGGTCACTAGAGGAGGGTGCTGAGGCTGAGCTCGTGTGCTGTGGCACTCGACAGAATTTGCTGGCTCAGGTTTTGAGCCCTGCTTACAACACTGTAAACTGTGGGTCGGCTCAGAGCACAGTGAACCAGCTGGCCTCCCTGTGCAGAAGACCATGCAGTCGCACTCAATAATCATACTTCCTTGCAGTCAGTGGTCAAACGTTCATGACATAATAGGACGGTAAATTAAGCACAACAAAAGCTATCAAATTGAGATAGATGTAGGCACACAGGGGACAGTAATCCCCTTCCTGTGCATTTCAGCACATTTTGCTCCATTATGTTCTCCCACTCACTAGTCTCCATATAAACACAAGAATATCTCAGACCAGAATTATGTCCTCTTTTTCACATCAATTTTGTAACCATTAACCAAGACAAGGATATCACAATATTCAAGCGTACAAGTAACTGTCGCCAAAGCAAACCCTTTAAAACTCCTTTAAACTGAGACAGAGGGAGAGAGAGAAAAGGCACTGCACGTGGTCATTCCCACTTCAACACTCAAGTTTTTTTTTTTTGTACCAGCGTCACTCATTTAGTTAATTAAATGCAGAATCCCTTTCCTGGAAACTAACATACAGGATCTGAAAATAAGAGGCTGACAAGTCTTACTGTACGCCATAGTGTATTCTATTCCTGGAATGAGATTGTTAACAGCAATAGTTTATTTTTGATAGCAGCGCTTGCTCTCTAGGAAGCAACCGTAAATCAGTGCCAAAACACAAGAGCAAAATATTTTAGGTCCCAGATACCATCTCTCAAGAGAGTAAAGTTTTAGCAAATACAAAAGGGAGTTCCACGTACAACCCCCATTCCTTTTGTAAAAGAGATGTTTCTCTTCTGTGTTTCTTGCTGAGTTTCTAGCTGTTGATATATTACATCCCTAGGTAATGGTTTCAGAAACAGACTGCTCTCTTTGGTGCATGGACTCTCATAAAAGTTACTTATCTGCAAAGCGCCCAAGTTAATCAACGACTGACTGCTGATGCTGGGAGACCCTGACCTACAAGTAGTCACAAACCACAACCAAACACAAAAAGAAACATAGACTGAGAAACAAAACCCCAAAGGAAACGCTGATACATGCTGGTGCGGGTACAGTTGAGCCCAAGTGCCATATGTTACGGGTGCACTTGCCTGAGGTTTGCATCCTCGCTCAGAGCAGAAAGGCTTGTACGCCGCCCGCCTCCTCCAGCCCGGCCACAAGTCTGTCTCTGGCACGACCTCGGCACCAACCCAAAGACAGAGCTCAGCCTGTGGTCTCCATGCTGCAGAGACCTGTGGTCTCCATGCTGCAGAGACCTGTGGTCTCCATGCTGTGTTCCTGCCGGCCACGCTCGGCATGCTAGTGCCGGCAGTCACCACCACATGTCTCATGACATCCCACAAACATCAGAGCTGAGTGAGAGACCTCAGTTTAGAAGAAGAGCAAAGAGACTGTTTAACCTAATACTTCTGAACTTCCAGTTGCTTCTACATAGTTTCGATTGCAATTCAAAGGTAATTTTTCTAATGACATGTGTAAGACTTTGACACTGATTTTATAATAGGATTATTAGAAGATATAAACCCATCATTTTGGTAGTGTTTAAAATATTTTTCCCAACACCATTTTATTCTGTTGCTCTATCACTGCAGTTGATTCTCCCTGAACTCATCATTTGGCAAAAGAATTGCAAGGAGCTGTTCTGCAGTCTTCATGAGCTTCATCTAGCTCCCAAAACTCCACAGTTTCTCCATAGGTTGATTGATCATGGAGTCATGTGTTTAAAGGAGAAACAAAAGCACCTTCTCAGAAGTGAAAGTTAAATTTTATCTAAAATTAATAGGTTTTATTCCCAGCAACCCCCATATTAACCATCTAGAGAGCATTTCATATTCATACACATTGCCGAACATGTTCCTGGCCAACTATTGCTCCTGCTTTAGAAGTGCTGCTGCAGCACTGGAGAGGAGATTATTATACCAGATGTCCACATGAGGTGGCCCTAATTCCTGCATTACCACCACCCCTTCACCTGCACCCCAGGCCCCCTGGGCAGCCAGTCTTTTCACCCTAAGCCCAGCTGCTGGCACTCTCAGCTACTGCCCTCTGCAATCGTCGATTTGAATTTCTTCCATCAAAAACCAGTCAAAAGACCAAAAGACAACCGAGCAAAGTAGACGACTTTTTTTTTTTTAAAGCTTCCAAACAGCTAATGGCTGTTCAACGAATTTGCTTCTTATCTACTGGTCTGAAAACACGAAGCAGATTATGCTTTGCGTCTATCACAGTTTGTGCATATCAGAAAAAACAACAGAAAGCAACTGGAAGTTACACAGATAAAATCAAGCACTATGTTTGTAAAGTGAAAAACAAGTTCAAACTATTATTGAATTACAACATTCTGAAAGCAGACAGATAAAAAAGTGCCCCCCCACCTATTAAAAATGTCCATTGGTCTATCTAAATGGACAGCATAAACAAAGTTATTTTCCCTAAAAAAGGTGTTTTGCTTTTGTGTGTAGGTATATATACCAAGCACATACATTTACACACAAGATGTTAACGTTATGTCTCAAAAGCAAGTTTGAGTGTACTATATACAGACAAAAGTACAGACTCCACAACAGAAATGTATCAGGTATTGAGATTGTTGAAACTTTGGTCAAGTAAAGACAGCATAAAAATAAAGATACTGAAAATCATAGTCCAGACTATGAAGTCATAGAAGGGCTACAGAGAGTAAGAGGTAGAACTTTTTAACAGTTCACAGGCCCGAAACAGACAGGAAAGCGTGTAATCCTCAAATAATCTGTGCAAGAAGTACAGCAGCTTCTGCTTCCATAGACTGCTACATACAGTCAAGGGTGCAAAACTAAGAAATGAAGTCAATTAAAAACCTTAGACTTATTTTCGATTTCTTTTTAATGACTGAGCAAATGGAACATTCAAACTGAAATGCACTCAGCTGCACCCTCCATAGCCTTCCACTATAAATCCTTTTGGGAAAAAAACTGAAAACTCACTAATACTCTTTTCAACACTATGCCAATTCACTTTTTTAAAAGTGACAAAAAAACCTGAACATTGGGTGCATTCTTCTTTCTGGAACTGTGTTTTGTGTTTTCTGAAGCATACTTTATGCACACATGCAAATAAAAACTATAACCAGATGAAATAACATCTTTCTTCAGACAATTAAATTATTCACATACAAGGTGTGGCAACTGATTCAGTAAGTCACTACATATTCTTTGCGCAGTGCTTACAACATCCCCTCTCAATCCTCCAATACAATGGCTATTCCCAAACCAAAAAGGTTGTGATCTTTGTCCAAAGAGTACATCTGTTTAATATGTTTGGTTTCATTCAGCACTAAGCATGGGGATCATCCCACAGACCAAAAAGGAAAACCATCTTTGGTTACCATTGGACACACGTCGTGTACATCTGAACTTACGAGGCACCATAAATCCACCAGAAAAAAAAGCTTTCAGGCTTCCAACTCTTATATAATATAAGCAAGTGGGACATCAGAGATCCCTGGGGATAATTCACTTTGCTATTTTTGAGAAAACACATATAAAGAGCTTTTTGTCCCTTGACAACCACACGTATTACACGTTTATTTTGCAAAATGTCATCTTTAAGGCTATAAAGGAATAAACAGCTCAGCCTCCACATAGGAGTCTACAGCTTTTCTTGTTAATTTTCCTGTAGATACTTGCAACGTCTTTTAAAATTAAGGCTAAAGGAAACATTCTTTTAAGCAAGCATTCACCAATTTTTTGGGATGAAAAATCTATCAGAAAAATATGGACAAGATCTGTAAACAACTGAAATGCATTTCTGAGCCCTAGGCAGCTGGTGATAAAGAGGAGTGTTACATCCGTTAATGGTTATCACCTTAAAAACTGAGAGAGATGTCTGAAGCTTTCAATGTGAAATGCAAAAGAGTGATGGCTAAACCAGTGAGAGCTCTAAAAATCTAGCAGGAAACACAGTACAACTACACAAGCCTTGTACTTTGCTAAATGAATGAATATGCCAATAGCACTCTCCTTTTGCATGTAGGAACGTACACAAGCACACAAGACAAAAGCCAGACTGGTTGTACAGAAATTATTATTCTACATCTAAAATGGTTCAAGTCCTAATAAAGGTGAATAAAACTATGTGGAAAGAGAAAAAAAAGTTACCTGCCAAAATATGCAGTTACTCAGCAGAAATCTGCATGCTGCATGATTGCTACATTTATTGTTTAGAAAATAATAAAGCTAGATATAAATATTTTCATTGATTCATTTCTTGTAAACACTGCACTATGAGTGGGTGTTCAGGTTGGATTTCCGAAGACTTAAATAGAGGAAGAGGCTCTTTACATGTGGAAAGCCAAGAAAGGGATATTCATTAATTAGAAATTCTCTCTTGTGTAGATATTTCAGCAGTGAGCAACAGGTAGATGACATCCTTTGGTTTGATGACATAGGTATGTATGTTCCATAGCTCTAACACACTATAGAGTAAGAGCAATTGAAAACATCCAAATAGGCAGTGCTTAAATTTTTAAGATAGCTACTCAAGTCACCCGCTGATGGCACGGAGTTATCTCCAGTAACTGCAAAGAGTAAAGAATACCTCACTGGCCATATACACTAATTCTTAAGGAGCGATTGTGAAAATTTGTTCACAACCCATCGTGTAAAGCAACCCACACCACACTGCAGTATCATGGAGAAACAACATAAGTAATTCTGGTCACGAATCCAGACAGTCAAGCTGGCAAAGCAGGATACAAACTGAAAAGAGCAAGCAAGGTGGCACTGACACCTAAAAAACACACTTTGCAATTTAAATAAGAATCAGTCTATTACAAGCACACATATGCCAGCAGTACTGGCACTTCATCCAGACATCTTTAAACAGAAGAGGCAAATTTAGATGGATGGCTGAGCACTGCTGTTTATCTCAAAGCTTAGGTAAAGTTGTATGTGTCTGACCTGCCCACTTGTCCATGCAGGTGCACCTCAGGCTTCACAACACTATAGATGTCTTACAACTGCCCTTCAGCCCAAGACCAGTGAATTTATTCTTTAGAAGATTTATTCTTTTCTGTAAGTTGGGCTACAATATCTGGCAGAAACGAGAAAAATAAACCTACCTCTTTCTAACTGAGCCCCAATCATACCTAGTCCAGTGCTTCTACTTGAGGTTTCTGCATGTAAAACTAAGGAAGTATGACGCAAAAGCCTTTTTGCCTTGTGAGATTTTTTTTGTACAGCTATGGTCAGTAAAAGGAACTATCTACATCTGTTCCTGGTTTACATGCATGCAAAACATTTCATAAAATGAAAACAGATTTGTAATCATTTAGATTCCAATACTAAACCTTCAAAAGCAAATTACCTACAGAAAGTACATGTGTGGGTGTATTCCTGTTTCACTGCATCAACAGCCTTAATCAGCCTTGCATACTATTTCTGATTATGGCTCATTATATAAAATCACGTTGATAACAGTTCAGCAAGAATGTTTCTTAACCCTTTCTGAAAAACAGAAATACCACCCTTGCACCAGTTCTCACCCTCGAGGTGTGCACGTCAGGGGGTGACTATCCCCAGCCATGCAGGACTTTGTAAAAGCCTTAACAGCAAACTTTAAACCACAGGAATTGGCTTGAGCCAAACGTCCGTACAAAGGCTGTGGCTCGTGCTGTGCTGAGTGTGGTAACACCTCTCCTCAGCTCCCCTTGTCACCACAACCCCAGGTCCTTGCAGAGCCTCTAGAGGAAGCAGAGTTTGAAGGCTGACGTGCCTCCCCGCTCACACAGAGCTGAAACGATTCCCACCGCACCAGCTGGAGCCACATCTCTCCTTCACAAGCTGAAACCCTGCTAGGATTTCTCAGGAGTTTTTAGTAACACAAATAGTACTTGGAAGCCAAATGTGCCTTCTTCAATTCACAGGGCTGCATCGTCTTCAGCATGCATGCTTTCTTTATTGGTTTTTATAGACTCTTCTATTACTTTGAAACGGGAATTTTATCAATATCATGTATCTGTTAGCCAGATCAATATCTGAAAACTACTTGAAAATGTCAGTAATTATGAAGCATCACAAATAATTTCTTGGTGGGATTTCTGATCAGAAATGGATTGTACCTGTGTTCCACAATCTGCTCCACAATTTCAAAATAAATTAGGTCTTGATTTCACCCTGTAAGGACTAAATGATTTCACACCTCCTTCCTTTAAGGCAACTTTGCTCAGTGATATCATCACTATTGAAAGTACCTCATCTTTCTGTATTGGAAGACAGTTGTTTTTTTCTGGGGACAACCGTTAAGAAAAATGCTTATATTTTATGACAATTTCAGTAGCTAATTCAGTAACCGGTGTGATTTTACCACTGCTAAGTCTTTGTCATAAAGCAAAATTTCCCCTTGGTTATGATAGCAGCAGCATAGGGTCTATTTTGACAAGCATCTTTCAGCAAAACCTACCCCCAAAAACCAGGGGCTTGAACACAGGCAAACGTAGTAATGTCACACTTAAATCATTGCTTTGCAAGTGCAGAGACAGAGTGACAACACCAGCAGACTTCTAAAATTTAATTCCTACACACTTTTAAGAACTCTGTTGTGTTACCATTATTTCACTCGTAAGCCCCATGGTGTCAAACCACAGCCTTTGAATCTATGCAGAAAAATGAATGTGAGAAGTGTCTCTCACGAGATGAGACCGAACAAAAGCCCTTTGCTGCCAGTGGGGGCAATTTCTGAACCTCCACAGGCCTGCTGAGAAGGGAGATTTCCAAGAGACTAAGAACCCAAGCAGATGGGGAAACCAGAGCTCCCAAAACATAATTTATCCTTTTCACTGAAGGAAATCCTCTTCAATACCTCCATAAGTTTAAGCCTCTAGGATTTTACACAAAGATGCCAGTGTAACTAAGCTGACTTATCTGCACGCATGTGTTTGGGGGAGGCTTGGGAGTGGGAAGGAAAAAAGAATTAAAAATTAAAAAAAAAAAAAAAAATCAGAGCCCATCAGCTCAATTTGGTTTGTAACCCTCGCTAAACCTCTAATTCTCACGCCTTCCCACAGCACAGCAAAGAGATTACAGCAGACAAATCTATTTGGAGTAGATCACAGGCAGCAAAGCGCTGTTACACCTGAAAACATTGCATGGCTAGTTCTACAGACACTTTTTTCAGTTATCATTTACTAAATTCAGTGAGCCAAAAAATTGATTTTTGAGTAGTGAGACATGGCTTAAAATAAAAACACAAATTTAAAACTGCTTGATGAGCATGGACTCCTAAGATCACAGAAGTGCTTCAAAATACCAGCTTTTATAAAGAAAATATTTATTTTTCTTCAAAGTAAAGCTTTTAGATAAACTTCTGCTCACCTGGACTTAATACAGACTTGTCAGAAGTTTCCACTGAGGACAAGCGATCATTCTAGTTGAAAATTTCAAACGCATAGACTGTGAGAAGTGAATAAAGAATCTCTCTTTGAAATTAAACACATGAAATTTCTGATATTCTTGAGTAGTTCATTACCTCAGAAGTGGGAGGAAAGCAGAATCTTACTTTTCTTAATACAATGCAAAAAATACAATTACTGGAAGGCAGAAATTCTGCAGTGGAGTAAAACAGATTTTGAGTTTTTAGACTTCTTCACATACATAATTAAGTGTCTGTTCTTTGTAAACTGTTGCTGTAAAAATATCACCAGAGAATTTTTACAGCCAGACAAGATGTTTCCAATTCATTTTAATCTTTATTAAAGATGCAACAACTGCTCAGGGCAACTCACCCTATTGTGTTTAGTACATAAGCCAACAGTTGAAAGTCATCCTTTCTTACAGGCTAACAGGAACAACCAGTAGCTTAAGAAGAATTCATAGTCCTGTGACAATTCGACTGTTTACACATAGTTCCTAATTCTTTATTCTGCAAAGATAAGAATTATCAAGAGAGCTACTGAAGATATTACCGCTGTAGCAGCGTAAGATTTCTCACAAGACATTCCCATTACCCATGACATTCTGGACTGGTCAAAAATTTTACAAGTCCCCTATGTGATCATCAAGCTAAACATAAGAAAAATAAATACAATAATTCATTTTGCCAAAATCAGTAGATCAAAACAAAGTGATGTAATGGGGAAAGAAGTCCTGCCTTGTAGAACTATTACAATTATTTCAAGGAATCATCCAGTATGAGACACATTTGTTTCACATGTGACTGATTTCCTATACCCTCTAATAAGATAACTTGCTAAAGACGACGAAAGTAAAAAGGACAATTAGAAGATGAAAGGGGAAGTCCTCATGAATGACTAAATGAATAAGGACAGGATATAAGGGAAAGGACTTTCACATTGTCACTTCCACAGGGAAGAGAGGTTACCAACACTGGCTTGTGTGTAATCTGGAAAAGACAGTAAGACACCAAAGTCTGATTCTAATGTACGGTTATCTGAGCTGGTAACAAAAGATTCAACAACAGCTGGAATGCAAAGAGTTGCAGATATCTCTCTTGATGAGAGATGACTGAATTGCATGCATCGCCTTATTGCTTCTTCAATGTTGGTAAATACACAGAGGAGAGACATTCTCTAACCATACAGAGCAAATGGTAAGGCCTAATCAACATTTTGTCACTTAAGAAAACACTTGCAGATATCGCAGACAGATCTCTGAAAACCTTAGTTGCACGCTCCAGGACACCAAAAAGAAAAAAGAACCTTAGAAATTCTGAAAGGAAATGGAAGGGGAGGACAGGGGAAGGAAGTTACATGCTACGAAGTCATGGTGTGTCTAATTATAAGCAGTTCTGTTACCCTAGAAACATAAGATTTCAAACAAAACAACCAACAAGTACACATAATTCAACTGTGAATCTCATAACCATGACTTATGGATGCCAAGACTTAGAGAACTGAAAAAGTGGTCAGATAAATTAATATAAGAAAAAAATAAAATCATCTCATCAAGGGCTTCAAGTGCAATTAGTTCAACATGCAGTTGAGAAAGTTCTTCAGTCAGACTTCTAGAAACTACGAAAACATACCATGAGAAGTGCAACTACTACTTGTTCCCACCTTTCTCTTCCATACAAAGAGATATAACAGTTGTCTGATTCAGAACAGCTATTTTTATGTTCTTACCTGAGATTTATTAAACTATCAAGTTTTATTAATATGAGAAACTAGCTTAAAGGAATAGATACCATTTATATTAGCATCTCAGATGAAAAGCAGAAGTAAAGCCCTTAAAGACTGTTATACTTGCATTGCTTGTAAGTTTGACTTAAAATCTTGGCTATTACTTCTGTGTTGCAAATTTATCTCCCCAAATCAGCATGCTACTCTATTGAAATGGCTTTAAAAAAAAGGGTCATAAGGTGAGAGCAGCCAATAAAATGAAGACGGAAAAAAATCCAACACCAAGGTAAGGTGTGTGTTAGGAAAGGATGCCAACAGCAGGTTTGGGGAACTATAGACTAATATATCTTACGGAAACTAAATTAATTTCAGAACTAAGTTGACTTTAAAATACTCACTTCACACCTATTGGTCAGATGTCACCTGTTCACAAGACTGCCTGTCAAATCACAAAAAAATAAGCATTTTCATGTTTTGGCAATTTGCAAATGTATGCAATCGCATTAAGAGGACTATAGTTTGAGGACCTTTCCTATCACAGCAACTACTCTAATAAAAAGCTTTTTCCCTGAAAACCTTATCTGTCTTTATTGAATCTAAAACATTTAAGTCAGGTCTTCTCTGAATTGCCCCCTAAAGGAGACTTTGGCTCTCTCCTCACTTATTATAGACGAAGCCTGCAGAACCCCACTCCCCAGGCTATCATTAGTTAGTGTGAGTGGCACCCTCCGCCCACAGCTCCCAAACAGAAGACCTTTGTGCAAAGCCATATGAGATAATGGGAAGATGTAAATCAAAAACAGCGGAGTGGAAAGGTACAAGATTATTTTAGCAGTCTGAGAGTATCTAGATAATAAGAAAATAAACAGAGAACAAAAAGGATAGGCCTGGGGAAGACAAATGTAATAGCTTTTTTTTCCCCTTAATGTTATCTATCACAGCTAATAGTGAAGTTACTACAAAGCTTCCTTTCTAAAAAGGAAAGGAAAGCTTTGATTTAAAGGTGAAAAGCACATTATATACATCATCAACTATATCTATCTTAAATTGAAAAATCTGCGTATGCTAGGAGATGTTAGAGCTGTGCATTGCTACTATGCCATAGTACTGCATTTATTATTTTAAAAAAAAACCCAACAGTTTGTGATGTTGACATATTATAAATGAACTGTGCAAATAGTGCACTGGGAACAGACTGATATTGTCATTTTTCAAACGATGTTGTTTTAGAATTGATATCATAACTTCCCATTCTTACAAAATCATTGCATCAACCCCCACTAACTCTATTTTACTTAACTTCAAGGAGAAAAGTACTCAGGTTCCAAGAATGGAATGAGAAAATATTTTAGTTGTAAAAGCATATGTGAAATGTGAACAAAGGAAGACAGTCCAGTAACAGGAAAAAAAGCGGAAGACAAGCTGGACAAAAGTCACAGGGAAGGAAAGTGGGATGCTGCATTACCGCTAATTCGTGTGAAAATACAGTCAATGGATCCCCTTCCACTGCAAATGATCACTGAGAGATTACAGCAGCTTTTTACATCACAAAAGAACACCCTCTTGAATATACGTAATAACCTCAGTTACAGGATGCTAAAATTTTCCAGTTCATTACATTTCATAGACTGAATATGATGATTACTGCTCCTGTGAGAATTAAATTTTATTGGAGATCGGTTACATCTGGCATCTTTGTGAAAACTATGCACGTTCCTAGAACAGATTAAAATAATATTTTGGAGGTACATAAGAATCTTTTAATTCTTCAGTTCTTACTTAGCACTGTGTTTCCATCTAAATTACAGACTCAAAGTAAATTAAGGCAATCCTGACTAAAGAATTTGTAGAAGGGATCAAATTAATTTTGACAAAGAATGTTTATTTTAAAGTACAATAATTCAAAAGTGTCGTTTATTTGCATTGTTTGGACATGATTTTCATTTTGATACACTTTCTGCTGCAGTACATTAATCCGCAACACTAGTGATACCTGCAGAACCCAACTCTCATCCACAGTAACACATCCACACCTACCTCACGGGCCTTAAAGCAAGTGGTCAGAACTCCCTTAAGATATATCCACAGAAGAAAACGAAAGCATAGAGACCTAAAATTGAACTTTACAAAGACAGAAGGCAACTGACAGTGCAGCGATTAAGTAGAAGTTTGAGAAACAGAAATTATGATAAGAACTAATTGTGAAGGACTGTAATTACGTCCAGCAAGATTAGCTTCCAGTTTTCAAAACTAGCATGAAAAGTGAAGTTCCTAAATAGAAATCCATTTAAAATATTAATAAATATGAAAAATATTTCTTAACCGAACTACTTATGTATCAGCAGAGCAGCTAAAAAAGCATGTACTTAAAATACAAGAAAAAATACACCTTTATCATCATTCCTATATAGGAATGCCTACACAGGCAGGCCAAAAACATACATTCGTATTTGTGAGAAACAGAATCGGTGGACAACAAATTACTATATTGTTTTTTGAGAGGCTAGTAATATATAGTGGTGTGACAATCTGGTGAGTAGTCTGAACAGATGCTCACTGATAATGAGAAGAAGTGGCAGTATTAAAGTGCTGTATTTCTAGGGTATTGATCCTAACAAATATTATTTTATATCAACAGCCTAACTTCCAGCAGAGAGACTGTATTAGAACATAATTCCTGCAGCTAATGATCAATAGCTAATCAGCAGAGGAGAAAATGAGCAAAGAGAAGCCTTTGGCGCATACAGAGAATTACCAGATATCTTGAAATACTTGCGCAAAATGAAACATGTTGGCAACAAGAGTGGGGGAGAAAACACTTCAGTAAAAAAACATAGTATTTTTTATGTATGAACTGGCAATGTAAATTACTATTATCCATATCACTATTCAAACCAGAACATAAGTAAGCAGACAGTACAGTACTACAATATTTTGCAGCTAAAATCAGTTGACATACAGTGGTAACTCTTGAAAAGACTCCTCTGCACTCTTCGAAGCTTCGAGAAATTTTTTAAGTCTTTTCCTCTGCTGTCAGGTAAGAGAGTTATAACTGCAAAGCTGAGGGACACTAGAAAATGCAAGTTCCTACAAGTGGTATTAAAAGCTTTGATTTGGCTAAGAGGAGGAAAAGATACAAAGACTCCCTTTTTCCTTCTGGTTACACTCATAATTGCATTATGACTTGGTGATCCTTTCAAGCAACCTTATTTATCACATCCTGCCAACAACTAGGAACGTCTTTTTCTGAGAGCACATCATCATGACAAGGGTCCAGGAACGAACAGGCTAAGAAGTCTAAATCAAAATTCAGGCTCATAAGCACTTGGCTTTAAAAAAGGGGATTGATTTATTTTCAGCCCATACTCACTCTACCCTTCTGCTTAAAAAAGCCTTATTGGTAGAACACCAATTAACATAATTCATCCTCTAACTTGTAATATATTTAAAATATAAATGTGGGGATAGAATGAAGAGATGACAGGTCCTCTACTGCTAAAAAAAAGGTTTTAAGTTATGTTTTTAGTATAACAATGACTTTAAAGTCAAATAATTACTTGAAATAACCACTTTGTGCGCTACCAAACCAAGCATTACACCAGGCTGTGCCACAGAAGATATGCAGTAGAGAGGCAGTAAATTCTTTAAGCAAATGGAAAAAACCTCTTCATCACTAAGGAGCTCCCCATTATCAGCAGGCTATGTTTCTGGCCAGAGAACACACTGCTGTGGTATGTAGCATGCTATGCCCTCATTCTCTGATGAAGTCATTAGCCAAAAGAGACTTCTTAGCAGTATGGATTTCTCCAAGATAGGGGTCCCTTATCTTTTTACTTTATAAATAGGAAGAAAGGCACAGTCAACCATTAATGCAAGACAGAAAAATCTACCATGAAGCGATTCACAAGTTTATCTTCCATCTACAAAACAAACATGCATGCACATTCAATGTAATTACACACATCTCTTTTCAATATTCTTCCCATTACCTTGAAACCACAGTGTTATGTCCATTTTCAAGGGCCAAAGTTGATTAATACACCCATGGAATATTTTATGGATTTAGTTGCAATCCTCAGTAGAAAAAGCAGAACAATCAAGCCCCAGAAATGCAACTGGCATATACAAATGTGCAGGCAGCATCAGTAAATCAAGAATTCTATGGGGTTTCTTGCAAAGCAGAGACAGAAACTTTAGTCAGTGGCTCTGACAACCTGCACAGCAACTGGTTTTCTTTCCCTACTCCTTTCTAAGGATGCACACTGGAATGTGTCAAAGCTCTTCACAATAGACAAGAGAATGACTCTGATTCACTTATGAAGAAAAAAAACAAAATAGAAACATGACAACCGTGTATTTGAAAGATGGTGCAATGAGTTGCAAAAATAAACTCCTCCTCTAATGCTTCCAAATTACAAGATTAATTTTTTTAGTCTACCAAATAATGCACTGGAATGCACTAAAAATGAAAACAGAAAACACTGGTTTGTCCAGTAACCTCTTACTAAACCATCTAAAAAAACCTCAAGAATCAGGTATGTCTCACACTGTGAAACTGGGGGTTTTGATATATTGCAGTAGATAAACAAACACTGTCAATATCTCTGCCTGATTACTCACATTATTTGACAAACCTGACAAGGTTTGAAACCAACCTGTAACCTGTTTAAAAAAAAAAAAATCCCCATTAAATGTATAGTTTCAACCTTAATATGTCATTGGAACTAAATAAAAATCTCATTAGAGAAATAGGGGCATTAATCCTCCTATATATCATGCCACCTTCATTTTTAGGTTAAATTTTTGGTAATCCTGTACTATGTTTTCATCAACATGTATTTACTACTTCAGTAACAGGAGACAAAGTTCTTAAAAGGCAGTGGCATTTCAAACATTCACAGCTACACAGATGAAGAACTGCCAGTAAGAGGAGAAAACCCCACTGAAACTGGAGAACAGCACAAAATCAAAATTTTTCTCCACCTTTTACAGAAGTGTATTATTTGCTCTGGTTTAGTAATGAAGAGAGAATTTGCTATAGAGATTCCAGAGACTGAAGCACAAGTTCTGTGCACCGTTAAAATCCCCAACAGAACATTCACATGTGAAATCTCAGCAATGCACAGAACTTGGGCTTGCCACACAATTAATATTCAAGTTTACAACACATTAACAGCTTTATCAACCATATTTTTATCCAATACCCGTATCTCTGACAACCAGACAGGAAAAAAAAAAAGGTGTACTAATATTACCTACACTTCCAGATTTTTCCAAACTAAATTCTGTTTCTATGATTCCTTACAAACTGAAAACTTACAGAATTTCATCATTTGCAAGGTCCTGGAGCTGGCTCCACAGGCCAATTATTTAACAAATATTTACGGTGCTTTAACAGCTGCTTTTCATTTACAGCAGTTGAGGTAGTTATGATCTGGAGGAAAACATTAATCCTAATTAGCTCTGATCCTATCGCCAAAAAGAGCTGGGATTATCGCTCTGCAGAAGATTTCTCAACCTAGTTCTTGATTAAGAGTTCCCCTGCTGGGAACTGTGTTTATTTTGAGTTGTTGTCTTTTGCTGCCATAAGCTTCCTGGATATCCACGCGCGTGTAACAAGCTTCTCAGAGAGGTAGGAATAAAGGAATCAATAAAGTTACAGAAGTCTCCTGTCAAATATAATTGGTCTTTACTGTAGTACTCGCAAAAGGAGGAGTGGTTTGGGTAAACCACAGGACTAGGAGTAGTCCTAGTCTACTAGGACTGCAAAGCAAGGAGCCCACCTTCTGCTTTGTATGATCTTTTGCTCTCCTATTTTGCCTTTCCTAAACTCAGTGGTTTTTATGGTTGGGTTTTTGGTGGTTTGTTGTTCTTTTTTTAATTGGACTCCAACAATGATAAAGCAATGATAACTGAGGAGTTTCTATGCAACCACAGTTTTGCTTTGTTTTAACAAAGCTGTAGGCTCCAACTTTCAAGATAATTGAAAGAATGAACTCCTCAAGCACCACTAGCTTCAGAACAGCAAAGTGGACTGAAAAAGGTGTACAAAGCAAGTGCTGGTATGAAGAGAACATGCAGGATGGAAAGAAACTAACCCATGACCTCCCTTCCCTGCAGACCCAGCTCACGTTACTGATGGTTGCTGAGACCAACAGGCCCCATTAATCTGCACAGTCCCAGTGCCCTCCTCTCACCAGATATACATCCCTGTATCTTTTCTATACCATGAAAGACTACAGCTATACCCATGCCTGCAGATGTACACTGGTTGGCAAAGTGAGGGGCAGCAGCAGCTGTGCCCACCCAGGATGGTCTAGATTCTACCTAGCTGTTTCTCAGTGAACATCTAGACTCCTCTCCTCTACTGAACCACCACTTTTCACAACAATTTACTCTGTCCTGAGAGCTTAACACCTCTGTCACAGACAGAAATCACCAGCAAGTTAACACCCAAAGTGCTGGTGCATTTTATTATTATTTTTTTTTTCCTTTTGGAGTGAGGAAGGAGGGGTAGAAGAAAGGGATTGATGGATGGGCAAGGCTGGTCACAAAAGTCTCACTTCCTTAGCAAAGC
Source organism: Tringa tobata (assembly GCA_033628505.1). Taxonomy (NCBI): domain Eukaryota; kingdom Metazoa; phylum Chordata; class Aves; order Charadriiformes; family Scolopacidae; genus Tringa; species Tringa tobata. The sequence goes on along the minus strand of JAHREE010000348.1, from coordinate 2,312,476 downwards.
CAGGCTAAAAGCAGTTCCCTACAAAAGATCCCCTCAAAAAAAAATGAGCCGAAAGACTGGGGAAAGGATTTACATAGTACAAATTCTTGTACGTTGACAAAGAACAGAAACTTCGAAAGGAATACTTGTCAAAAGACCCAATCTAACAATGCTGAAAGGAAGGCTAGGAAATCTTTGCATGACAGGGCTGCTTTTCACATGTCTTTAAAATGTGAAGCCACTAGTTGCTAATTGATAAGAGCGAAGGAGATCCCACCCAACACCTGCTTCAGCAATTCGGTTTAATAGCAGTCCTTCACCAGCTTTGACAATTACTCCCACACTCCCCCCGTGAGAGACTAATGGTTTGCTAAAAATAAAACAGAGATTAGTGTCTACAGCAAGCTGCCTGAGATACATGCTATTTGACAGAAGGTGATATTAATCAGCCTTGTGGTGTGCCGATGTCCAGCCTTCAAAGGATTTCATCTTACATCTAGAGATTTGGGTGTCTGGTTAAAACGGCAGCACACAATATTACTTTTTGTTCATTTTATTATTTTCTACAGACTGCATTTTAGCATATAGCAATAATGTTCATACTTACGTACTGGGGAACGTACCAGTACCAACATCACGTCTTTGTGTACAGAAGCTGCTAAAAGCCGAAGTTGACAAGAAACACAAGATGACAAACAGAACACAACCTTCCCCAAATGTACCAGCAATTCATGATATTTTCCCTATTATGTGAATCCTGCCTTGCGCAAGCAGACCAAGATTTACCAAGTCAAGGTAGGCGAAGGACAGGGAAAAGAGCAGAAAATACCCTTTTAATTTTTTCTGAATATGATATATAATGTAGTTGTCAAAAACATCACTCAGTAGCTTGTATGTAGGATGCAAGTAACTAAGAAAGCATCAGTCTTCCCAGAGAATTGGTCTTATCCATTTTACATTAAAGCTGAATAGTAATGAACAGACCATAAAAGCAGCCAATTTCTAAAAGAAAGTATTTTTAAAACCAATGTTCTTAATTAGTTTCTGTAGGAAAAAGTCTAACTTTTAGATGAAAAAAAACCTACACATGTTTGCCGTATGTTAAATACTAAGAAAAGGATCTAAATTTACAGTGGGAAACATCTCATTTTTTCTCAAATACAGAAGAAAATACAAAGGCTCCATGTGATGAGTCAGATACCGTATACAAAAAAAACAACCTACCCAAAACCCACAAACAACCTTGAGCTTGTTTTATGGAGGCAAGCCAAATGAATTCCATATTTCAAATCTACAAGATAGGTGACCTATGTCACACAGAAGAAACACTTTACATTAATTACAGTTGCTCTTAAAAGAGAGTGGCCATCATACATAATGATGACTGCCCTACCTGGTCAAGCGGGTTAGGATTAAGTAAAGACACCAAGAACAACAGGTCTGGATTTCCCCCTCAAAGATGACAATAAGAAAATTTCTGTCTGTCTCGGAAGATAAAAATAGCCAAAAGCCCATTTGTTACTCAGTTGTATGAAAAACTCACACTTTAAAAAGAAAAGGAGACAACATGGGTGAGACCAGTGGCAACAAATACATCTTTCTGTACAACCTGATCTTAGGTGGTGTTGACAGAAGATATTAGACAGAAGACCTGAAGAAAATACAGACAGCTCCCTAAGAAGAAAAAGGTGGTTTGTCAGAGGCAAAAGAATTGCAGCCCAAAGAGCTGCCTGCTAACTCAGGCTCAATTCTGCCACACATTCACCTCCAACAGGTGATGTACAGGTTAAGTGAGTGGTACCACAGCATTTCACTGTTCTTTCCCTACCCCTTGAGACATGATGCCCAACATCTTGAGCTAACCATCATGCTTGGGAAAAATATCCATCACTTTCAAGTCACACTTTCCATAATGCCTTTTATTTAGTCTCATAGCTAGCAAATATTTTTAACTGCATCTCCAATACGAATATTTATTAGATAGAAAACAGTTCAAAAATTATCAGAAGCAAAATCACAAATATTTAACATTCATGCACCATAGAGAAAGGATCTTTCATTATGGACAAGCTTCAATTGAAAGTTGAAGGTATGGCATAATAAGGATATTTAACCTATGTAGGTTACGATCCCACAAAAACTATTAGGTTATTTACTTATACTTCAGCATTTACAGTTAGGCAAGTACCACCAAATAAATTGCATTAGTATGATGCTAATACCTCTTGGCATCGAGCCATTTACCGATCTCTCCAGCCTCCATTAAAACATCATTGCGTTGAAAATGTGAACCACAGACTACACACAGTTCTTGTGTAAACTCTGCAGTAAACAGAAGAGGTAAAATAATCAAGTTTTAAATCTAAATGTTATGCTTTGTTATTTCTTCTTCAAATCCTTTCTATTAAAAGGACAGACATAAAACAAAAACTAAAAAAACCACAACAAACCAAAAACAAACCCACCCAGAACAACAGAAAAACATGACCTAAATGGCCTGCAAGGCTATCATTCATCTTTTCTAAAAAGATTCTCTCTAGAGTAACCGTGTAATCCCAATTGGGACAAAAAACATTTTAGCAGAGTGAAAGAAGTAATTTAAGACCAAATTGGCAAATGTCACTGTTACCGCAGAAATTTCTTTTCAGAACTGTGTGGAGAAAAATATTACCAGCTTGTTCGCAATGAATGTCTCCCACATGATTATTTAGCACACATGAAAAATAATCTGTTGATTCTAGAGCTTGTATTGATTCCAGATAATCTGCCTCTGCTTCTGCCTCGTAAAATACTGATAATATATGCAAAGAAATTCCCTTTATTGTATTTTACCACCATCCAAGAGGTGTCCTAATTTCTATTTCACACAGAAAAGCAAAAGCCTACAGAATATACTCATTTATATTGAATTTTGTATACAATATCACATTTTCTTTTAATCAACTAGGATCCATCTTAGTATCTAACACAACGGAAAAGTGTTTCTATCTGAACCTTGACCGGAAAGTTACAGAGCAACAGGGATAAGCTTCAGATGGAAGTACCAGATGGGCCAAGCTGGGTTGATGCACAGCTGGATCTGCTGTTCACAAACCAGGAAGACCTGGCTGGGGATGTGATGCTCAACGGAAGCCTTGGCTGCAGCGACCAAAGAGGTGGTAAGAGCCTGAAGGGGGAGTGAAGAAGAAGAGTAGTAGAGCACAGATCCTGGACTCTGGAAGCGCTGACTTCATCTTACTCAAAGAACTAGTAGGTAGGACCCCACAGGAATCAGAGACACCAGCTTGGCTGAATGGGAAAGTTCTGACTGAGCTCCAGGGCAAATTGAAACAGCATACAGGAGGCGATAGCAGGCAGAGGCCAGCAAGCAAGAATTTGGAAGCATTGCCCAGGCATATAGGCAGTGTTGGGAAATTCATAGATGGTAACACCATCACATGGAACCATCAGTAATTGAAGACATCCAAATAACTAGAGATGAAAATAGAATCACTGTACTAAGTGAAATAAGAAATAAATCAGAAAGCTAACAGAGCCAAAAGAATTTAAACGTAAGCTTGTATCTTGATCCTTATTCCTAGCATTTTCTCAGGACTTCTTTTTTCCTTTCCTTTCACATCCCCTCAGTAATTTCCCTCAGTCACTCAGATTTCAAGAGTATTCCATACATCCAACATCACGCCCTAACCCTCTAACACACCCTGATGTATAAAAATACTATATAATCCACTTTAGAAGTGGCAGACCAATAGGTGTATCTCCTAGAAAAAGACTGAGAAAAATGTTTTCCCATTCCCTGCCCAAATTGATTATCCAGTCATTTATAGACACGGGTGTACCTTCTATCAGGCAAAAATCAAACACCCTAAAACTTGATTCCATCTTATTTATTGACCTGTAGCAAAATAGGAATGAATAAAATATATTTGCTTACAATACTAAAAAAAAAAATAACCCCAGAATGGAAAGAAAACATCCACATTACAGTTTAACCTCAAAGTAGCTGTGACTGACTCCCAAAGAGAAAACGTTCATTTAGATTTGATGAGCTGGAATTAGCTACCAGTAAAACTTGCTAAGAGGAAAAGCTTAAAGTTCATAAGGAACTGGCGGAGTAACTCAGAAAGAAGGTGACATTGTAGTTGTTTAGGTGCAACTTGTTGGCAAGTATCTAGGAAAACTCTGTACACTTTTCTCTTTTATAGAAAGAAAAACAAAACCCAAACAAAACCAGAAAAGCCAGCCAAAACTGTTGCAATTACACTGGCAAATACGGCATAACTAAGTTTTCAGAGTGGGCTGGCAGCAATGAAAAACTTTATGTACAGCAGATTAATTTTAATTTTTGAAGCTGGAGATTACATGACTCAGCCTGTACTCAACATCTCTATGAAGACATCACTCTGCTGCTGAAATGTCAACTCCTCAGCTTCACCACCCAGCAGAAATGGAAGCACAACATTTGCTTTCTTTCAAAACTTAGCATTTTGGCTTGAATTCTCAATAGCTATGTCCTTTCTGGAAGTTTGAAGTTAAGCCAATGCAGCACTCTACCCACTACCAAGTCACACAAAGAAGAACAGATGCATTTCCTGCCGTCACATTCTGCTCCGTTCCACTCTGTGGTGGATTGCTCTAACTACTGTTAAGCCCAGTAACCAGGTGTGCTCCCCTCACCTTCACAAGCCAGTGCCAGAGTTTAGCATATAAACACAAGCATTTCCTCATCAGCAACAATATGCTTACTGTTGTTGAAGACAATTATTTGAAATTTCCACCCAAGCACACTAAAAGGCACAGACAGACAGCATGGACTGGGAACCGGAACAAATGCAGAAGTTGTCAGGGAGATAAATATTCAAGATGCAATATATCACCATGCCATGCTCATGTAAGCCCCAGTAACATCTTAGATCGTTTAAGACTTTACTTCGTTGAAAGACTGACATTGGACATGATATTCTGTATGTCTTTTTTTAGCTTCAATCCAGATTTACATATTAATATGCACTACACCCCAAATTAGCTTCATAGCATAAAAAACAAGGTGCCATTCCTAAATATTTCACCATGTTTATCAATTCAATATTTTAGTTTCAGAATAAAAGTCATTAACAGAACTATATTGCTCCTGAGTGACTGAGGAGGTTTTATTCTATGTATAATACACTTTTAAACATAAGCAGCAAAAGAAACTAGGAAAAAAAAAACCCCAAACCCTGAGCATGCATTTAACAATTACCTTGTGTTGTTATGGTAACTAAATATCTCTGAAGAAGCAAGAACAAAAGAGGAAAAAATCCCACTGCAAATCCTCCTATAAGTTCTGTAGATATATATTTTTTCGCCGCTGTAGATTCAAATGAATGCGGTGCAGCATTCCACTAAGCATCACATCCCCCTGAGATGTAGGTAAACATTTTAAAATGCTGATGGAGATACTGAAGCATGAAGCTGAAGCAAAATTTGATTTCTCTACAAGGAGGATGGCTGCTGAAATCAGCTGTTCCTTGAGATCATTAAATTCCAAAATCCAGTTCTCCTCCAAGAGGCTCCTAAGGAATCTCTTACTGCAATTTCTCTAGAGCCCACAGCTGGAAAATGCCAGAAAAGCTTAGAACAGCTAAAAAGGGCAAAACTATTCGCTTACAGATATAGTTAGAAAACTATTCTCTACACAGAAGAAAGAGGGACAAGCCAAGACCTCTCTTGTATCCCAGCTTCCAAAAGTTTTGGTGAAGTCAGCCTGATAACTGATATCCAAGAAAAGAGAAAACCTTATGAACAAAATACAAAGCAGAGTCTGTTTTGCAAGAACCGAGAGGAAGTGTCAAGGAGATTCATTTGAAAATATGGATTTATCAACAGTATATGGATAGGGACGGGAATTTATGGTTTTAAGCAATAACTGTGGACCCAAGTATTCATTTTAGTCAACCCAAAATAACTTTGAGAGTTTACGAGGGTCGAGGGAGGTGCCCTTTTTTGGAATTAGAAGTCTACAGTTTTAAGTTCATAGAATCATAGAATCATCTAGGTTGGAAGAGACCCTTGGGATCATCGAGTCCAACCATCTACCCTACTCTACAAAGTCCTCCCCTACACCATATCCCTCAGCACCGCATCTAATCGTCTCTTAAACACATCCAGGGATGGTGACTCAACCACCTCCCTGGGCAGCCTATTCCAAGGCTACAGACAGGCAAGTTTCAGAAAGTTTTTCATTATACAATTATTAATAAACATATTCAAGTGTCTATATATGAGGAAAGTTGCCCAGTTTTCCTGCAGAGGGGAAAATCAGATTAATAGTATGGTCAACAGTAGGAATCAAAGAGAGAATCTGTGGATACTCTGTTTAAACTCTAGAGAGTCTCTCTGGGTAAATGCAAACAATTTATTTATTTTTTTAAGTTCCTACTTCAGATTATAAACAACTATAGTCTAGCTAGAAAGAACAGCACATACTTTTTTTTTTTATACTTACACAAAAAACCCCACAACCCCAAAACTCGAGAGGTTCATTCTTAGAACTTACTGGATTTCATCTGAAGTCAGTTGAAAGACTTAAGGGACTGCAATCAAACACTTACAGTGGCAACTCTCAAATCAAGTTCATTGTAAAAAGCAATGTTACTAACCTTGTAAAAAATGTGATGGGAAATCATTTGTACTGTCTACCAAGTGCTGTTTTAAATACTTAACCCAGTACCTCGTGTGTACTTGACAATCCAGCAATGTAATTCATCAGTGGGGGAGGTAAAAATACTATTGTCTTTAACATTCATAGCACGCACCATCATCCAACCTATCCAGGATTTTAGCAAGGTTACAACAGATTTGCAACTTACGAGTTTTGTGTTGTCACTCAATGACTTGACTCTGGAGCTATCGCATCCCTGAAGGTACAGCTTCAGTCAACTTCTCCTAAACTGCTTTGTGTGCTGTTGTGCACTGGAGAAAGCATGTCACAGAAAGCACATTTAAAGAATGAAAAAGGTAAGACGCATCCCTAATTATGACCCTTAAGATACTTCAGCAACTGGAGCTCAGACAGAAAAATGCTAATGACAAATGTAACCTTGAAACATAAGAATAAGAGACAACTATTAATAGAAGGCTAATCTAACGTCTCACTTTACATAATACACAAAATTGCAGTAAAGTCAAAGTTCACTAACATCAACAACGTACTTCAGAGCTCCATCTAGGCTGATGATGACAAGCATGAAAAATTCTCAGAATTTTTGAAGCATTTTGTATCTAGAAGGGTTTATCCTTCAGGCCCTTGAAAGCAATGCTTAATGACAATCTGACATTATCAAAGGGAAGTTTCTCCTCACCATTCATGAAACTACTACAGCTTGCCTTTTTTTCCCTCCTCTCTTCCTGGACACTACAGTGAAAATATAAACCTTGTGTCTTCATGCAGAGCAGCATCGTACCCGAATCCCAATCAAAACATACAAATTCTGGGGTACAGCCATTTTGCTAAACTCACCGAAACTACAAATACACTCACACTTCACATTCACTATGACACAAATTATTTTTCAAAGGGATGGCTGAGGAAGAGGGTAGTGACTCAGGTATGAGTAACAGCAGAGGTGCTGAGAGTAAGGTTTATGAATACTTTCATAAATATTTTTCAACTATGAGGTCAATCTTTAGGCCAAGATATTGTGTTACTGGACCCAGAACTGAAGGACAGAAAGCATCATTCTCCATCTCTGGGGCTCACAAGGTTACAAATGCTGCCTCAGCTCTAAAGCAGACATATCTTTGACCATTGACATATATATCCATTTATTGTCAACATTTCTCTCAAAATTTTGTTAAAAACTACAAATTAGGCAGAATTCTGGAATCCCTTTTAGATCTACAGGATAGGGCCTTCTACACCTTTTAAAAGATACCATTTTAGTTATTTTTGGTAGCACAGTCTTCAAAAGGCATATTAGTGAAGGATGGAGGGAAGCCAATGCTTAACTTGACACCTGTTTGGTGGTCCAGGCAATTCTAAGCATACAAAATCACACAGGGTAAATTAAGCAAAGCTCACTGACTACTAAAGATTTAAGTCAATCTAAACTGTTCCTTGGTAACCTTAATATTCTTTCAAATTACTACTAGTGACCCAAGCTCCCCAAAGGCACAATCTTCACTCTTACAAAGCAATTATTTTCAAAGAACTAATGTGGTTCTCAAAGCTCTGAGAAATCATTATGCCAAGAAAATGACATCAAGCAATGAATTGGTTTCTGCCCATCACTGAATCACAGAAGATACCATCCTGCCTGCCCACTTACAGTCAGTGAAGTTCTGCATTACACGGAAACATTTTACTACCTCCCCTACCTCTTGAAGAGGGATAGGATTTTTTATTTAATTACATTTCAAACATGAGCTTGTTACTCTGACCATTTAAATTTTTTTTCTTCAGTAAAACATTTATGATAAGGAGTTTTCAAAAAGAGAAGTGACATAACAGTTTCATGACTACTACCTACTTTCAATATAACAACCATCAGCAAAAATGGGCTAAGCCATTTAAACTCTGAACCACACCACACAGCGTTCCCCAAACCACTGGAGTTGAATTGAAAATTGAAACAGCGCTAATAACCTCAGTGAATCTTACTTTATCCCATTAAGTGATTGAGAAACCAAGGCAACTCTAAAGAGATCATAAAATGACTAACAGAGCATACAACCCAAGGGTATAAACAGATTTTTGTCCAGGAAAAAAGTATTTAGTAAAACCCCAAAGGACTCCTGTATCAGATTAGGAGCGTCACTTCAGCCACAACTCCCAGGTCATTCCTGAATTTTCTATATTTGCTGGAGTTGCCTAATGCAACAAAAGCTGGAAAAAGCCATGAAGTTTAGCCACACTTTTTAGTCAAATTCTAGTATTGAATTTGCTATACAAAAATCAGCAACAATTATTGCTCTTCTGTCAAAAATGTAAAAGCTGGAACAACTCATCAATTTTTATTGATTGTAGTAATTTCCCCAGAGAGCAGAAAAATCAGTATTTTATTTTAACTCACTCATATTAAACAGCCAGGCTGATTTACTTTGCTAGCAGAACAGATAAGGAGGATCTTCTCCGAGAAAAGTCAAACCTTAGAAATGAAGACTGAAGTCACTCCTGAATGAGAAAACAAACTGATTTCCTGTGGCAGACAAATCTCATCTTGGCATGTCATTTAATTTCTCTTCATGAGATATTGGAAGGGTTATTACCTATGATGATCAAATAAAGATATGTTTCCAAGAACATTAATGTCTCACATGCTTTAAGGATATCAAACAGATTTTGTATTGCTGTATTAATAAAGCAATAGGGTTTCACAGGGTTCCCAGGAAATTTCTGAGATGCTCATCTACTGGAGTAACAGCTCAAAACCAGAAAACTTCAACAAATCACCAACTCTGGGGATGCTGAAATTTGAGATACACAAAAATGGCCTGATTTGTGGCACGTAAAAATATTCACAATGGATCTCTTCCTGAGCAGCAACAGCCCTGTTTAGAAAAATCAGTCCCAACTCTGCTTTTCACCCTTTTGGATGTCTCAGACTGGACAACCCAAATGACGCAGAATTCCTACATCAAACTCGCAGATTTGGTAATATTTTGATCTGATATGGTCTTGTACAGGAATGAGCAGATTCACTGACAGTGATAGCAAATCATAACAGATACCGGCCAAGTGAATTGTTCAGCTACAGAATTTTTAACATTCAAAAAAGACAAGACGATCCATATTTTTAGAACAATGCTCAAGTTTAGCACAGCAAGGCAGGAATAGAAATTGCTTTTAACTCCAGCAGCAGAAATGTTTGTTTTAACTGATGCCAAAATTACCAACAGTTTACATCAACAGAAGAATTAACTTCATTTAAAAAACAATAATATATCTGAGCACAAAATGAAAACTATACAACCTACACTTCAAATGTAATGGAGCATACCATTCACTAGTTTACTGACTTTCAAAACATGCACAGACACAAGCATATCACAGAACAATCCCTTTCAAGAAAGTCATCACAGATCAGCTCAGGCAGCTGGTGTTCCAAGTGGGCAGCTGAATCCATTCAGTGAGCACGTATCGGGGTGAGCAGCTCTGCACCCTGCAGAAGTGCTGAGCAGCAGCAAGAGACGAAGCACAAAAAGCAGAGAAACAGAGTGTTTCAAAAAGAAACGCAGAAAGCCATGGTAAAGGAAACACTAGATTGAGATAACACAGAGAACAGGGCCAAAGCTCATCCAAAGCTGCAAACTTACCCAAGAGTACTCACTCTGTTCTAGCCAGCACAGCTATCACACAGCAGAAAATGATAAATGAGCTGGGTGGGTACTTACTTAGCAGATACAGCATTACTTTCACGCCAACATAAAATACTTCACCCTGTCTGTAGCTGCCTTCCAAGGCTTTTCCATGCAAGATGAGCTACTCTGAAAAAATCCATATGCATCAGAATAGGAGTAGCAACAGGAACCTGAATGTGAGACACATTCAGTTTAACTGTGAAGCTCCATGAGAGATTAATATAGCAGAAGAGAGAATTAGGTATTTGTGTTAAAATGTATTTATTTTCAGGCTCTGTAACTCAAAATCATAAAATCCATTTGATCAAGTAAGTTAACTCTTTGAAGTAACCAAAATTTCTAACATGCTCTACTTTTTGAACGAGAGGAATCTTAAGTTTTAAACTCCAAGAGTGAAAAACGTTGGTATGACCATTCAGCTTTGTGAACTACCAAATAGATCAATATTTTAAACAAGGATAAACCATTTTAAGGATAACTCATCATGAAAGGTATTCTAAAAAATACATCTGCAGTATTAAAAGCTTGGATACAAACACAATCCATCATGAAGATTGTCAAAAACTTCTTTTACAGAACCTCATTTTAGTTGACTACAAGTAACAATCTGAACAGACATACTTGTGAATTCTGGTTCGTTAAATGAACATGGCACAGTAATAACACTTAAAAAAATTCTTCTCTGTATATTATTCTTGTCATTTCTCATCTTCCTGCACACCAGACACTGACATTTATTGCAACTCCTGGGAAAAGACTGGGCAGGTGAGAAACAAACCTAATAATTGAAGATGTCAATTCAAGAAGCTTCAGAAAAAAATTTAAGATATTTATATTATACCTATGAAATATATAATATGTACTACTATATTTCTGCACAGATATATCAATGCAGATACCTCTATGTAGATGCTATATATATATAGCATATATTTATATTTTAAAGAAAGATCAACTATCTACATGCAGGTGCAAATCCCACATAGCTTACTGAACACCTAAAAGAAAATTCCAGCAAGGAAGGAGGACAGAGACAAACATCACTGTGCAGCAACAGTTCTACAAAAATTTCACAACAGTATACTATTGGCAAAAACTCCACAAAAAGTAATGAATACACTGCCCATGGGGAAAAAGGTGGCAGATTTTACCAAATATAAAATCATATGCATGAAGCCAACCTCTCAAATAAATAAACATATATAAAAAACCATAGCTTTTTATGTTAATATGTATTTATATGTATGTTAACATATTTTAAAAGCTACTTTAGATATTTAAATAAAAGAAGAATCCCAAAAATCTGGTAAGCGTCTTCAAATTCAGCTTTCTACACAAGTGTTGTTTCAGGGAGAAGGGTACGAGAAATAAATCCATGCATTTAATCTAAAATCTCAGTACTTTCATTCATATTCACCTTCATTTTGGTAGTATTTCAGGATAATTATTAATATTTGTGTATAAAAAGATCAATTAAGAGTTCTGGCATAGATCATAATTTTTTATTATGCCATTTACACTGCAACAAGCAACTGTCACTTTTCATTTTTCCACTGTCCTGTGAATTTTGCTGTGCCTAATGACTGTTGGAAAAGACCAAGTTATAACATGGGTAACTGCTGAACTGAATTTCCTTGCAAAAAGACTGCCTACACAGCATTATCATTAAAGCCATCACTGAATTTATTACTAAACCATGTCATCTTCAGGGATTCAACTATTTACTCCACCACTCCTCACAACCATCAACGTGAACAATAGTAACAGAGAATCAGAATGCCGAATTTTTTTTAGACACCTTTGCACTAAACTAATAGCTCATTGGATATCAAAAAAGATTGGAGTAAAACACTTCACAAGAGAACTTCAATATCAGTAAAATGCTTTACTACAGAAAAGTGTTTATGATAAAACCAAAAAAATATATATATTTTGTTTTGCAGAAAACTTTTTTAAGCACACTAAGCTCCACAAGGAAAGTGCAGGTACACAGCACTGAAGACAGTAACTGCTTTTGTGGTTTGATTTCAGGATACAGAGGAGCCATGTTAGGGAAAGGGTTATCCCATAGGAAGATATGCAAGAAGAAATTCTGCAGTGGGTCAAAAAGAAATGGAGAGAGTTTTTGATTGTCACTATTGTTTTTCTTTTAGTGTTACTCTAATTTAAAAATGGACTTGGACCAAACAATCCTAAAGCGATACAGCCCAGCAAGAAGTATCAAATTCTTTTTTTAGTACAAGATGCCTAAAATAGACTGAAGTCCACCTTCCCTATTACCACAAATACTTTCCAAGCAATTTGGGTGTGAAGCATAAGGGAAGCAGCAGCTGGAGGCTAGGAGACAGCTGAGCATCTGGTGGAATTGATTTCCTTAACACCGTGACATAACACGTGCCATCCATTATAGAGATTATTCACTTTACAGACGAAGGGCGTTTTGTTTGCTGGAATCTAGTTTCAAACACTGAAAACTCTCATGGATGAAGCATGTGGTAGTATCTTTGGGAGAAAAAAAAAACAACCCACAACCAAAAAAAATATAAAAAAATCAAACTTCAAACATGCTCTCAAGTGGCTTCTTTAAGATGCACTGAAGTTCTGCAAACACATTTTCATCAGAGCAGCCTACAGGGCTAACAGTGAGTAATCATTACAGCAGCATGATGAATGCTAAAAGCAGAAAATGAAAATGCCACTTCCCTATGGAGAAACAACAGTCTCGTACACTTTTTAAAATCTTCATGAAATACAGAGATAGATCTTAACACTTCTCTACAGGTAAAGAAAGGAATAGGTATAGAACAAGGGAGAAGTTTTCTTCACTGTCTATTCATATTAGCAGCTGAAAGACACCATGCCAAATGGAGGACTGATGAGAAACAAGACAAGGGTGAATGCTAAATCGCTAAGAGAGAAGTTTTAGAGGAAAAAAAAAAAATCTTGCTTTTTGTTCAGTAACATTTTGTTGAAAGATTTGTTTTGAGGAATTGGGTGAGACTCAATTTTGTTGTAAAGACNTTTTGTTGAAAGATTTGTTTTGAGGAATTGGGTGAGACTCAATTTTGTTGTAAAGACAAGAGAAAAGGAGTAATATGTGGCATGGCTCTTGTACATCATAAAGCAGCTAAAATCAGCCCTTTGCAGGTTAAACAGTTGTAAGAAGTAGTAAGCATCTGATTAACTTAACAGGAAACGGACTGCTGGAACCAGTGCACAAATACTACAGGGCTCTCAGAGCCCCATCAATATTCCTCAGTCCTGAGCCTGCATATAGTCACCTCACAAAACTGTCAAAGGTCCGTACTGCTAGAATACTCATTTTCTTCTTAACACCACTCCATTACAAAATTGTTAAACAGCTTTCAGCTGCAGTCATTTTTTTTTCTTAAATCTGTGGCTAACAGTATTAGTAGGAAAATACATTTTATTAACAAGACCTCTTAAAAAACACATTAAAGATTAGTTTTAAAGCTGTAAAAATGTTTACAAAGATTCTTGTTAAAAGCTTTAAATTCACATTTCATTTAGCCATTAAAAAAACAAATAGTATTTATTATACATCAAGCACTACTATGCCCTGAGGTTTCTGCTTAGAGCTCTCACATGTAAATGCAACTGATAAAATGGATCTGACTTGTTAGCCAAGGCAGAAGCAGCGGCTGGGGAAATGCTTCATCCTCTCTGGGCCGCAGCACAGTATCATCCTTCTGCTGTTTCTGCTTACAGAGAATTGGTTCCTGGGAGAACGAGTTTAATTAGCTCCAAAGACATCCACAAGGTACTCATTTTACGAGCTGAATAATAATGCAAACAGCACAGGTAATGCTATACACAGAGCACCATAAAGGTGACTTCTTCACTGCATGGTAATGGAAAGTCTCAAGGAGAATGGCAAGGAAAAAAGGCAGATACAGATGCTGTGCCACCACAGGTAGGGCCGAATTCAAGACCTCAAGGGCACAAGGTCCTTTTACTTAAAGCAATGTTGTTTTACCAGTATTTTTATATGCATTAATTCACACCACTGCACTTTCCATCCATTCTGTATTACTGTATCATACTACTTCCCATAACATGTTTTTGTCATGGCATGTACGTTTCCCTCCTCCTCCCTCAGAATCCATTGATCTTTTCTTTTTAAGCCAGTAGCTAGTAAAGTCCAGCCTTAAAGATCTTACTGGAAATGGGGAAAGTTTATGAGGTACCCCAACTAAATATTTCTCTTCCCCAGTGACAAGCTTATGCACGGTATCACATATCAGCCAAATTCAGTCCCTTCAAAATGGAGTTCTCTGAGAAGGGAAACAATTTCCTCAGGGCCATGTCAGTAACAGTCAGAGCTGCACACGGCTCTGAGCCATCAGACAGCCTGGGGTTACATCTTTCTAGGCACAAAAAAAAAAAAAAAAAAAAAAAAATCACATCAGACATCAGGAAACCAAGAAAGGATTGATATTTTGTTCTTAGCCTACCTTTGGCCCGTTCTCATATTTCTTGCTCCTTCAAATAAAAACATACGCCTACATAAGTAGCAAGTAATTTCTGTAAACAATTGCTTTTTGTCTGGGCAAAGCACAATACATCAATATTCACACAGAAAGGACAGTAGCAAAGGAAAAGGAGGGGGAGAAAGGAAGAGGAAACTAACTATACATCACTCTATGTAGTATTTTCATAAAAAGAGCATTATTCTATTACTTTTCTACAGCTGATGAGAGTTTAAAACAAAACAGTCTCAAGTGAAGAGCAGGACATTGCTGCAGTAAATTTACAACAGCTAGGAAGGAAAAAGGATGATTTCATTGACAGAAAGAGTAAGAGAATGACCACCTCTTGCATGATTGTAATCCCCAAATTTTAGTAAATGGAGGTGAAGCAGAAAAGTACATTTTTCTTCAAATACTCTAATTTCTTATTTTTTTTAAAGCTACATCTACAAAGGCTCTGAAAGTTGACCAAACATTGACAAACTGAGAGCTGCTTTAAGTTTTCCAGTGTCTTGGCTGGATTTCAGTACTAGCGATCCTGCTTGGCCCAGCAAAACTCTTTTCCACGGAACCACAGTACCAAGGAGGAGAAGCTACACCCGCTTACCAGCTGCCACAGGACACAGTGATCTCTGGACATCCCTCTTCCTCCTTCCCAGGATGGGACAGCACTGCATTTCACCTGTCACTACCCGGGAGGCAACATGGCACCTGTACCCTGCCGCCCCAGAAGACCTTCAAAGCAGCACAGGCCAGTGACACCACCAAAACCAGCAGCCAAATAACCTACCCTTAGCCACATGGGCAGCCAGATTGAAGAACTGATTCAGATTTAAAGCACACACCAAATTAATGGCTTTATAAAGACAAATTCGAGCTCATTTCTTATCCAACTCAACTAACCACTGGCAGCATTTCAGGGGAGAAGCCAGAGCCAAAGGTGAGAAGTGACCGTACAAGCCACAGCGTGTCTCTGGAACGCTCCTGAAGCACAATATGAAATAAAGTCCCTGTGTAAAGTACAAAATGAAGTTAGCTGGACAGTGTGCTGCCTCACCTCTCAACTGGAAACAAAGATGAAAGCTTGCACAGAGGTACACAGGACCTTCTGCAAAAGGGAAAAGCATTAAGCCTGTATTGTTACAGCTACTTTGCACCCTAAAAATACCACTTACAGACCTCCTTTGTGCCCTGTTTTACAGGGGAGTCCATCAACACCTTATAAATTTCTCCCGGTTTGTGGTGTCCAGGGCCCGCTCCCTGCTCAGGGAGAGGCTCCTGCGCGCACTTGTTGCCGTGGCAACCGGGGTCAGCTGACTCGGGTGTTTATCACGTGGGGAGATCATGTGACCCAAACTGACCAATGGGGTGTCGCATCCCATCGGCCACGCTCAGGATAAAAGCTGAGGGAGCGAAGGGGCCGGGTTGGTTCCTCTTCAATGGCGGCTCCTCAAGGGCTTTCTTTGAAGACTGACGCCTGAGGAAGACCCTGTCAGTTCATCAGCCTTCAATCCCCACCAGTGAGCTCTGGAATTCAGTGCCCATTTGTCACGGAGGCCAGTCTGGAACTTCCCCAGTGCCTGCCAGTGACATCTTCCTGGGAACTTGATAAAATTTTGTATATATTTATATATACTGTATCTATTTCATTATTTTCTCTTATTTTATTATTAGTAATTCACTAAAGTAGTTTAGTTTTTTTCTAAATTCCTCTCTCTCTTCTTTCTCTCCTGGGACTGGATAAAAGGACTTGGGAGAATTATATTTATTATACATTAACTATTTCAATTACTAGATCTAACATAGATAGTAATGCTTTTGGCTTTATATCAAAATACATACCGCAGTGAAGACCTTTTCTTGGACAAGATGTGGGCAATTTGAGATACCCTGCACACTGGTCCTCAAGGATAAAATTATTGAAGAACTACATTTGGGAAGGATTATCCCCACGTGCTTTAACAAGCTAAATATTCACAGCAGCAAAATGTACCTTTAGTGAAACCCAAAGTGAGTTTTATAGGGGAGATAAGAGAGACAAGAAGTCATCATCAATGTAAAAAAATTATATTTATCACTCTTAGCATAAAACTGATTTTCAGAAAAGTTTTAAATACAAAGTGGGCATTAACCAACTGCAATCATGCCTAAATGGAAATGATTTAGGCATCTTCTGTTATGCATGGAAGTTAAAAAAAAGAAGTAACACATTCATTTAGCTGGCCACAAGGATTTTGCACAGTTTTCTGTACTGAATAGCAGCCAATGAATCTCTCCTGACAGATGATCATTTTATTTTCATTTTGAAATTCCTCTCAGCTTTGAGGTTTCACTGGAACCTCACTTAGTGCTGACTGAAGCTCACTCTGCACCAGGTAACTCAGGTGCCAAAAACAACAGAAAAAATGCCCCCTATAATCCTTTCCCACTTTCACCATTTCTACACATATAAAGCCAAATTCATGAGAAACAACTTAATAATTGCCCCTATACACTAGGTAATGTAACCTTCAGTAATATTTAATAGTTACTATTTCCCAAAGGTTTTGCATTTTCAATCCCTTTTTCAAATTACTAACCCTTTTTTCTATTATCTTGGCCTCAAATCTATCACAATATTCAAGCTAAGACACAACTCACATCACCATTTTTGCTACTTTAAGAAATCAGTACATTTAAGTGAAAACTACAGAGATATCTGGCAAAGATGACCTTTTTTTCTGTATCAATAAAATATCCTTTAACAGTTTCATGCTCTTCATGCATACTTCTGCAGTTCATTGTGTTCTATGATTTCCCAAGAATGACAGTAGTTGAAAATATGATACTACAAATATTGTCATGAATGCAAACAAAGTAAGTTTTCAGCTCAGTTGTTTGTTTACAAAATATCTTAATGGGTGACAGGATGGAATTAGAGTTTGACACATTACAAAGTAAATGTAGGTGAATTCTTCTTCCTAGAATATTCAGTAAAAAAAAAAAAATAAAAATCTAAGTCTTAAAAGTAAAAAACTGCATGAAACGACCATAATACAAAGCATTGTCTTACACAGTGTTGTTCTAAAAATAAATGCTTTTATGAAAAAAAAACAAAAAACAAATCACATATTCCCTATATCTTTAAAAGTCATATTATTGCCTGCTTAAAAAGAAAACCTATGGAATAAACAAGAAGCAGACCTGACAGCTAGGGATCCGATGATGCCATGGGTTGCTAGCCCGTAAACAAATACTACTGAGGAAGGCAAATTTCCAATAGACATACAGTTCGTTGATGATTGATTTACTACGTGAATTACACCTAAATTGGAGCCCACATTTTCCCCGTGTCCATTAAAGCTCCTCTTTTTCCCCACCAACACTGCCAAGTGACTACCTACTGCAGTCACCCCAGGCTTCTTCCAGCTGAAATTCTAATCCAAGTGGCAGTATTTTTAGTTGCCACTTACCTTTCGCCTCCTGAATTTTCATAGAGTCTCACAGCAACTCTCCCAATGCTTTCCTGCTGCAANGCCTCCTGAATTTTCATAGAGTCTCACAGCAACTCTCCCAATGCTTTCCTGCTGCAAGCTTTACCTGTCCGTAACCAGAGCCAGAAAGTCACTGATCAGCCCTTAGCCCGGAGGTGAAACCACGAGACAATTAGAATAAACAGATGAAATAGAAACACAGCCAGGAGAACCACCACAAACCTACAGCAATATATGACCAGAATAAATCCAAACAGGCCGTACAGCAGCCTGTATACAATTTGCACTACGTGAGCACAGGTGCCACTCAGTCTCTCCTTGGGATGGTTAGTCTGCTGTAGACTCACCAAAACTACACTGCACTAAAACATTTTTAAATGGCATGTGTTCATAATTAGCAAAATATGTCCACTCTTCCAACAACCTCACTGCAATTACCGAGAACTCTTAAACATACAGCTGCATCTGAGTACTTTTTGGATACAAAACGTAATAGCACGCAACACGCATGCTGTTGTCAACCAAAAAATGTCCAGTTTCCTCAAGAAGTTGACTTAAGCACTTCATATAGACTTATGTAGCTCTCAATGTCCTACACACAGAACATTCCTGGGTTGCTCAATCTGTAAGATCTATTCATTAAACACTCTCAACCCAAACAGCTAGCTCAAGAATTAGATTTCCAGCATTTTTAAACAAACTTAATTTCTCAGTAGCGTTTTAGGGGTTTTGATCCTCAGTAAAGAATTCCCACAGACTTTGGAATAAACAGCATCTATTAACAGGCACTTGGCCTCCCCTTCAAGCAGTTAAAAATGAAAGGAATGTTGTTTATCATCCTAAAATAGCTCTCAGTTAAATACTAATCATTACTATTGGTGGAAAAGACAGATTTCAGTCATATAGCATTTAAGTTCTACCCTTAAAATCCTGTGTATTACAAGTCCTCCCTGCCACTGTACTTTGTGGTTTGACATGCATTTTAAAATTCCCCTTCTCATGATTTCCCAATTTCTCAGTTTCACAAAAATATCTTGCATCTCCTTGGAAACCTGAACACACAACACAACAAAGATTGCTGGCTCGAAGGCTTAGAAGCAGGTTAGAAGAAGAACTGCATTCCCTTGCTAGTTAGGATAGGGTTCAACACTTCATTTCTCTTTACTTATGTATCTAACAAGAATCTCTCTCTTGCCCATTAATTTTCGTACTTGCCTTCACAGCTGTTCACTCAAATCCTATCAACTCTTTCACTATTAACTTGCACTCACCTTGAAGTTTAATGAGAGAAATGGAAAAAAATGTAAGCAACTTAAGGAGGCTGGCAATGCTCTGTAAGAGGTAAGCCTCCCCTGCTAAACTGTCAAGAATGAAAAGAACTTAAGAGCCCTTTTGCAGACATAGTTAAAACTATCATCTTAAGCTACATCAATTGGTTTCTATACCAATTGCTCTTGATCAGCACAGGATACGAAAAACCACCAGCATAAAAGGGTATCTTCTGTATAGCAAAGTGGGTGGCAGAGATGGATTCATTAGGTCTTTAATGGGCACAGCCCTCCTCTCTCCGACCCCTGCTTCTCCGTCATGGTGCTGGCATCTCCCCTGCTCCCATTGCAAGTCTGGGAATTGTTCCTTCGATATGAATGTTGCTACTACCAGCAAACGACGTTTGCCCCCCAGTTCATAAATCCTTTAAATATCACTCTAGTTGCAGCAAGAAAAAAAAAGTACTACTTCTCATTTTGGATGTAGGGATGCACAGACACCCCCTCCTACCCCCAAAAAGGGACTTGCCCCCAGCCTTGTCCCATGCCACGTTCTCCTCAGAGCAGCGCTTTGCTGCACCACTGTAGCAGGGTTAGTCATTATTCCTCTTGCAAAGCCACCTTCAGCAGTCCAACAAAAATGAAAAGCTCAATTAAAAGCTAAAATTCTGAAGGTATTTTCTACAAATTACATCTCTTCAGTGGGTTAAGATGAGACATATTCTCTCTCGCAGGAGTCAATGGTGTCATCTCAACTGAAGCACGGTGGGAAGTTGGAATCCTCAGTTACTGCAGTTTAGTTGAAAGCCTTGCAGAGACAGGAACCAGGAATAATGGGCAGCATGGAAATATCAATATGAAGGGGAAAAAAATCAGGAAGAGTAAGATTCCCTCTCTCTCACAAAAAGGATAGAAAATGGGCAGAGCAAAAACTTCCTTCCAGGAACACTACAAGAGCAAGAGAAGGTGTCCATCTGCACCAAAAGCCAACAAGTTCACCATCTACAAAAAGGAATACTTCTTCCTGTCCCTGCCTAAGAAACATGCTGCTGAGGGATACAGGATTTGCAAAGCCAAAAGCTTAGCAGCATTTAAGGAGAGATATAATAATATATAATATAAATAATAAATAATATATAATAATAAAAAAATATTTAAAAACAAAGAGCTGGAAAAGATACAAATGTCTTTGAGTTTTATGACACAAGCTGAACTAACAGGGT
>JAHREE010000348.1:2244196-2286949 GCA_033628505.1 Tringa tobata | reverse complement strand
GATGGAGGGCACACGCAAGGGGAGGAACAGAACAGAAATAATCCTGTTTGGCTCAAATCCATTAATTAACAAATATTTGAAGATATTCTTAAACATGGAAAAATTGACATAGAAAAAACAGATCGAATGGTTGTCCGGAAATACCTTGGGGGGAAGTCAGTTCAATACATACAAATGACAGCAATTGAATGTATGAAGTCACGCTGTACTGACTTAGTTAAACCAATGTCATCCCTGTGCATGAATGCTCTTATGTAAGGTTAAGTCCATTTTTCAATTTATTTTGTTATTTACCAGGAATATTTTTACTTAGGACTGGTACCATCTTTTCTAAATTGAAGGAAAAAAAGACACTAGACATTCCTATGTATTTTCTACAGTGGGTTTATGATCTGACGTGCCACAGCATGGACACACAATTAACTGTGCACCCATACAAGCTGAAGAAAATACTATGAAGAAACCAACCGGTTGCATACATATTTCTCTATCAATCTAAATATACCTACATTAAGTAATGAATTAGAATTATTGACACTAGAAACATGTCTGATAATGCCACATTATTAAAAGAATTAATAATTCTTCCAGTTCTTCCCAGTGAGTTTAAAAATAGACAGTAAACAAGCTTAAAGCATCCATAACAGAAAATGTTACTGAAACTGATTAAAAAGGGGACTATGGTGAAAAAGCAAAAGCTGTGATCACGCATTCCAGGCAGTCTGGTGCAGAAAGCCCTAAGAAAAGAAAGAGACCTGTAATCATAACAGACTCCCCTTGAACCATTCTCACCCCATAATAAGGGTTTTCAAACTGACACTGCACATCCCAGTAACGCAATTCTCCACCACGGCCAAGTTCTGATCATTCTGCCACCTGCAACGTCTTCACCCCCCTCTCTCGCTTTGAGGGCATCGATGAGAAGAGAAACAGGGTAACAGACAACTCATCAAAAGAGCCAGAAAACAGTTAAGAAACGATGAGTTTTAACAGTTCTTAAGTTAGTAGGACAGAAGAAAACCCTTTAGAATCAAGGAAAATAAACATCTGCAAAAAGTAAAAAGGCAAAAAATCTGCAGCATGCTCTTTAAGACAACACTTAAGAGTATTTAACAGTAAAATTAAGTATGAATCCATACGGCAATAACAAACTAATAATAAAATGCAACACTAGCCTCATTTATAAATCTTCCATTTAATATACAAGTCACTGTGGCCCATCCCTTCTGGTTTTTATAAAGCTTTCTGAGGCCCTCCTCTTGCACACATCGCAAACATACTCTCTCAGTTAAAATGCACTGTTGTGCTGTGGTAGAAATTATGCTATAAAACTTGCATTTGAAAGTTCGTTTCTCAATTTGTATTAGCCACAAAAGGTAAATTCTATATATATTTTATAGCACAGTTAAATGCAAATATTGTGGCTGGATGCCCATGTGAATTAAGTCCACATTTCTGATTTAGACTACACATTATTGCATTTGCTATTTTTAAGAAGGGAGGAATTTATGGGTACATTTTTACCTATGAAAATTTAAAAGGAAGTTCTCCAATTAAAATATTTTCCCTGTGGATACAGCAACTTTTAATGCGCACACATGAAAAGAGCTATGGTGATACCATGACAGGCATGTAAAAGACACTGACAGGCAGCAGCCCTTTATGAAGAAGATAATATTTTACAGTGAGAAATAAATGAAAATATCCATATAAGAAGAGTATTTGGTTATACCCAGTTACACTTGGAATTGCTGTAAACTTGACTGTCACAATACAATGCTGAAGCTGTTTTCATTTTCCGTAACAGTTTAAAATGCTGCTGCTAAGCATCAAGGAGGCACTTGAGGTGCTAGTGTTCTTAATGAACCCCACTCAGAGTTTGACATAAACCTTCTATCGTACCCAACTTCTGCAAATATCAAACACAGCTGTAGGCTGTGAAAATCTAACAGCAAGTAAAGCAGATCCAGCCCACAGTTTCTGAAAAGTTTCAAAACTTCACAGGAGACTGATTGGGAAAAAAATCAAAATCTTATCGACTTTACAGCAGTGATTTTTCACTGGCTGTTGTTTCAGATGGGTATTTGTATATTATTTGTTACAGAAAAACCTTCAAATTCCTATACCTGTGAATACATCCCCATTGGAATAGATTTGTTTTTATATTCTTGAAAGAGTGAAGTAGGATTAGCAATATCTATGATTCATACTAATACTTAAAAAGATCTTGTCCATGTGTACATGAAAAGGGGCAGCCATCAGCTCACTGGAGGCACCCATTACAAAGGGACCTTTGGTCTTAGTTAAAAACTCAGGTGCAGGTGTGTGTGTGCAGCCCCTCGAGTGGTGTGTGTTAGTATGTTTGCATACATATACACGTGTGTATGTATTGATTTGGGATATGTTATCATAACCTAGTGTGAATCTTGCCATCCTCAAATCTGTAGTTAAGTTGGTGTTCAATTATTTTGTTAAATCATCTTGTACACCCTTAAAATCAGTTAATGATTAAGTGCTGCTAAAACTTAACCTCTTGATCTACCACAAATCATTAATAAATTTTTGAATTGCTAGTAAATCACAACTCTGTCAAATATTTCCATCTGCAACACCAGGAAAATTCTGGGAGAAAATGAGTAGTTACCACCAGCTCATGAAAAACTATCTGCCTTCTTTCAAGACAATTTTTCCATGAAGCCCTGGTCCAACACCCTCAGCCTCATCAATCAGACACTCGCTCTAAGGGCAGAGCTCTGAAAAGCACCATGGAGACACACGCGGCTGGGGCAGGAGGGGAACATTCACAAACCTCTGCACATTCTGCAACCACAGCACACACAACACGAGCTCTACACAATAGGATGCAAAAACACAAACAAGGAGGTTGACGACTGAAGTTAAAACAGGGGCAGCCCAACTGATCAGGAGTCAGAGATCAACTATCATCCTGCCTAGCCTGGGCAACACCAAGAAGACTGTATCAGATGCTTCTAAGTTGACCTTCAGATTTTGTTTTTAATTTCTGCTTATTTTGTTCAGCATTTTTGTAAGACATAGTGAATTATTCCTGTCCTACTGCTCAACTGCATGGTTATCAAAAATACTTTGGTCTGCAGATGACGGACAGGCTTTAAATTCCACTGCTGGTTCCCACATCACAACCTGAGAACAAACAATAGTAAATCATGTGAAAGCAATAGGTTTTCTCTAACGATTTCTTTTTAGGTAAACTTTGGGGTGTAATCCATCAAATTGACAAGCTGTTGGATGCCCTTGCTTCTTGGCAAGTTGCTCCAGCTAAGCTTATTGCTACCCCATTAAATAATTTGCTTAGTTCCTTGTGCCTCCAGTTATTTTAAACTGAAATGCAACAGCACAGGCTCTTAGCCATTCCCCTGTCATTCCATACTTTGCACTGTGGCCCTTTCCCCAGTCACTGGCCTGCTCCTTTGACGTCTTCAAGTTCATAAGACTGAACTTTTAAAAATAAATCTAGTGCTTTTTTTTTTTTAAACACTGTAAGCAAGATGGCATGATTAGATGAAATTGCAGGTAAGACAATTATATTTGTGAAACCAAAATAGTTTTGGTACAAGTACAGAGTGTTTATATAAAGCAGGTGGAAGAAAAAAAAAAGCTTTTCATTTTTTGTTAGATGCACTGAAATCAAACCTTTTGCCAAATCCTCTCCCAGTTGAAGTTCCCTCACACAAATTATTCCCTATATTTTTACATCTGAAAACCAGATCACTTGAAATACTATGAAATCCTTTTATATAAAATATGAGCAATTAGGCCAATAACTAGGGCTTCAACTTTTTTGTCACTAATGGGATGGGTGAGGGTGTTTTTAGACGGTAGAAAGGTTAAAGGTTTCTGTTGGATACTTCAATAATCTTGCTGCCATTTTCTGTTTTTACCATTGAGAGGTTTATGCAGTGAGCCACCTACATTTGTCATTCATTCCATCTACCAAAAAATCTGATGAGAATCTTAAAATTTGAATTATGTAGAAAGCAACGGAGCTCACAACTGACATTTTTACGGTACCACTACTATGACTACTAAATTCATCCAGTTGCTTTCATAACCAGAGGCCAGCTCCCACTCAAAGGATAGCTATTACAGATAGGCCATGCTTTTCCTGTAGTAATCTGCAAACTGACTGTAACTTTTAGAGGGGCAAGTCCAATTCCTTAAGTATTCTCTAGACCATTTGGACGTTGTTTTCAGCTATGGGTGCTGCACAAACTGTTCAGCTTAATTATTTTTGTTGTTTATTTAATTGTAGTAAATGAATATCCTTCCCAGTTAACAGCTGAATACAAGGGCCTAGTTTTAGTACACAAACAAAAAACAGTCTCCTGTTCCTTTTCTACATGAAACTTAGTAGAGAGAAAAAAAACTATTCATTTAGTTAAAGAAAAATTCATTCACACAATTATTCCTAAACATTAGCACATGTATAAAAACACAATTGGATAGAAGTTATTAGTGAAAGGTAGGAAGAAAAACAGAGTACAGAACCACAGGTGTTTCATTCCAAGTAAGCAGCAGCACAAAATCCATTCATTACCACCACAGTTCCCAGGACTTTCACATACAGGACTTTCCCTCTCACACCACAGAGGTCAGGAAAGCAGGGCTGTCTCTGGCTTGCCCCAAACCTTTGCAACCCCCAGGCACTCAATCTCCCTGATTTAATAAGCCAAACAGCCTTCTGGACCCCCTTTTCCCACCCCAATCCCTTTAACTCCAGCCAAAGTACCTCTGGTTTCATCTAACTCATGTCCCCGGTTCCAGACTTTGGCCTTCCTTGTCTCCTGCTCCCCCCAGCCCACCATCAGTTTTCTGGCTTTCAGAAAGGAGAAAACAAAGGGCTGAGAGAAGAAAAAGGAAGATGCTTCTTCTCCAGTACATACTACGTGTCCTCAGTAGGGCCACCCTATCGTACAGGAACTGCTGTTTTATCAGCTAAACGCTGTATAATTTTCAGGAGCCCACAATGGGGTCCTAACAGGAAGACTCTCCCATGAACACGCAGCAGCTCATGGGACACCTACATCACAACACACGCACGCAAAAGAAAATAATTATAGAACTACACACAGTCATAACTTTTAATAGCCACAATTCCATAGAATTCAATGTCTCAATCTGAACAGTCTCCTAAAATTATTGTACAGTGGAAAAATATGCAGCTGTATTCTCCCAGGCTTGCATGGTTTTCTGCAATGTAAAACACTGTCGATTGTACGTGTCTATAGTCTCTGTGTGGAAATGCCATCCCATTGATCTCTCTAATCTGTGGTAGGGACAAAACAGATATTGACATCTATGAGGCCCACAGCGACTGAGCTGGGGGCTAACGCCAGGCCCAGGGCTGGAGCTGAACATGACATCTTCAGCCCGGTTGGACAGCCTGCTGCTGCCAGGAACATGGAGACTGAATCCTCCCATCCCCTGCTCCATTCCTCCCCTCTCTATTTCTGGCCTACAGTCATCTCCTTGCATTGCAAACATTCAGCTTCCAAACCAGTAGGAAACTAACCCAGTAACAAGAACTAAATCAGTCTCTTTTTTGCTGAGATGATCCATCAGATCAACTTACAATACGTGCAAGATCTAGGGAGAAGAGCAGAAGAGAGGAGGCACAAAACCAAAACTTCAGTCTTTCAGGGTCCTGCTTACCTGTAATGCAAAACTACCAGCCACAATTTCAGTTTACCAATGCTTTTAATAAACTTTACTATATTGTTAAGATTTTAAGAACACATATATGCCTTCCAAGGTTGAGGAGAAAAATCAAACCACAAAAGACATATCTAAAAAACTCCTGTTCAACTACATTCAAATTACCCTGCATTATAACACTCACAGGAAGGTTCCCTTCTGAGCGCAAAATACATCCAAGTGTCAACTTACCGCACAAATTCGTACTACATAGCTGTTTGTGAAGCTGCTTATTTCCCTGAAAATGTATGTTTCTAAACTAGAATTCTCACAATTGCTCTTACTCAAGCTGAAGCAAGCTTTGTTATAAGCATGTATAGTCCTTTATTCATACTGTACCACAAAGTGCAACCACCACTGCAGGAGCTGCATTACTGCTGACCCTATATTATGAATTTCAGAGCAAAATTAAGACAAAACACAATGTTTAAGGAACTGATTAACATACACAACGTGTCCAGCGTGTAAAAATTAGTATATCTAGAAGAGAGAAGCTTTGAAGCCTGGCCATCATAGTATTCATACCTAAAGAAGCAAATATACAGTTCTTCAGCAACCCCAGTAAATCCCTAGTTTCACAATTCCATGTTAAATAATGGATCTCGGTGCCAATGAAGGTCTCACTGGGTGTCTATCTTCATCTTCAGACACTAGACATTTGTACAGATCTGCTCAGCTGTACTCCTATGATGATCTAACAAGTCGGTTACATAGGCAGCTCAGGTCCCTCCCTTTTCCTCCTGCTCAAAGTTTTTAAACCACAAAAACAAATCAATCCCTTAACTCTTCTCCAATATGGTTCTTACAATCCAGAGGGAGCTTTTGGCTTTCATTCTAGTACTTATTCCCTAAACACAGCTGTAAAGTATAAAAATCAATTAATCATGTTTTGATGTAAGACAGCTCACCCAGACACTACACAGGACGGATTTACTATTCTCGTCATTAAATAAAACAGTCAGAAATCTCCAGAGACTTTTTTTCCCCACAAATGTTGACAGAGACGAGTACTGCTTTTATTATCACTGTCTGAACTTATAATAGAACTATACTATTCATTTCAAATGACCAAAGCAAAAAAACAAACAGAGCTACCCTGAGCATCGATCATTATTATAATTATCATAATTATGAATCATGAAAACCATATCACATACTAAACCCACCCAATTTTTAAACCATTTAGACTTCTTTGCATACATGCATTTCTATTAATGCATTCAATTAATTCATACTATGGATTTGATATTCATAGAAAATAGCTTCACTTACAGAAAGATGGCTTCTATTGGAAATATAACAGGCATTTGAAGAAGGTCACAGGAAATCTCTCTTCAAAGATGCAGCAGCTAGAAAAATAGAGACAAAACTAAACAAAATATAGGGATAAAATAATTTGGTTGAGATTTAACTAATTCAAGATCTAGGCAGCAAATGAGTTGGAGAACAGTATTCCTGAAAAAAAGAAGCTTCCACTGAAAGCATCTGCCACAGTATCTGTGGTGTCATACAGTTGTACTTTCATGAAAGAATAGTCCAAGCCATCCAGGACTTTAAAAAAGCAGTTATCTGCATTTTCCCTACCACCAGAACCACCTTCTGTTACTCATTCCTACTCGCTGCTTACAAATCACCTTTCCTTCTCTTGGTCCTTCTCTCTTCTTCTTTCCCATTTTTTTCTTTTAAACAGTCTTTCCTTCCTCCCCTCCAACCGCCGGGCCCTGTCTCCTTGCCTGGCATCTTCTCCTTTCTTTCTGTTCTTCAGCCCTCTGGTATTTGAGCCACAATCATTTCCTCCCTCTGCTCTGCACTGGATGCCAGCACAGACAGCACTACCCGTACCCAACAGATTGTCCCTGCGCTCTCATTTTTGAGACCCACAGCTCACGGAGGCTGATATCTCAGAGGAAAGGGATGCGAGGAGAAGACAGGCTCAGGCACTGTGGCCATGCGTGGAGGTCAGCTCAGGTGCCCTGCCAGACCCTGCAAAGTCCCGTCAGAGTTACAAATAGTGAGTAAAGTAAAATGAAGGTCCTTCAGCAAACTTAAGTGCCAGAAGAGTAAACGTAGACTGAGCGTGTGAAATCTGTTGAAGCTAAAAGTCTTTGGCAAAAAGGGCTTAATTTGTGACAGCTTATTTTTAAAGTACAACCTCCTCCTCTAAGTTCCAAGTGATGGGACTGCTACAGCTACTCATCTAAATAACTGCAGTTCAAGCTAAACAATTTTTTTTTTTTTTACTGCACTGCAAACCTCAGAGCTCTGACCAATGAGTCAAGACAGTACTAACATTTCCAGAATGGCATTTAAATCAAATGATCACCAATGCAGGCTTGCCTGGGCTGTGAAACTCAGCAGATTAAGGACTGCCTGATGAGCAAATCTGCCTCCTGTTCAGAGGGCAGGACAGAGCACACAGCTGTAGGCAGCCAACTCAAGATACACTACCCTCACTCAGCAGGCAGAATCATTCAGAAAAGGGTCATTTTTAAGTAGTAAAAAATCTTGCACAAACCCCAATATACCTGTTTCAAGAACTAAAGTGTACAGCTTCATACTGTGTAGGACAGTTTCATCCAAATGCATCAGAACCTGTGCTGCAACACAACCCACCATGAATTATTTGAGCAGCTAAACTAAGCAAGACATCGAAGAGATGTGCTTAACGGGGCAATACAGGTGTGTACACTGCACACTGAGCTTCAGACTTTGCCCACACATCCTCTCTTGCTATTCCTGGGCAAAAGACCCTTAACCAGCCATCAAGTCAGCAGATGGGGAGAGCCAAAACCACTCCTTCCAAAGCGGGTAACAGCTTATAAGTATTCCGTGAACTAACATGTAGGCCAAACTCAACTATATTCTATTTGATTTAATAATTATTTCCATTTGCAACTTGTATTGTGTAAGCTGCCTGCTTTGTCCTCTGATGGCTTTACCAGCTGAGGTTTTTGGTTTTGCTTTTTAAATCTACTTGGAACTTTCAAGAAAACAGAACAACTATAACTACAATTTGAATAGAAGGATTTATTGTTTCAACAGCTGTTCGCAACTAGATTAATTCCACTAATGATGGGGAAAAGAATAGAAATAAAAAAAGAAAAATCAGCCTTCACTCAGAAGTGTAACATTTTGCTAAGGTCAGTAATATAATGCTGTTGGTTTACGTATTGCAATTTTTATTTTTAGCAAATATCCTTAATTTTTTTTCTGGCTAAAAAAGGCAAACTAATGCAAAACTCTGCTGCAAAACTATGTTTTTAGTCCTCCAGTCATTTGTAATTATTTTCTACTTGTTTTGCACTTAAAATGCCTTCCCAGATATGACAGATTAAACAGAAGCCCATGCGTCAAGTAGAAGTTATCAGAAAACCTACAGGAAAAAAAATACTAAACCAGATTGAATTTGCATCTGTTTGTCTTCCTTTGCACTTTAACGTCTTTGTTTTACTGGTACAGTCTATTTCATAGAATTAAATAAAGATACTTTCTTCTTGGAGCAGGGGTTTTAGCGTGCTGTTTGAGCAGTGTAATTGGCAGGACCAGCAAAGGCTGTTCAATACCGGTTCAGTAATTCACAGAACAAATTTGTCAAACAGCAACCATTTAGGAAAAGAGACATCAGAGATTTCTGGATAGTCTCCAGTCACCATGGCTTCAGCTTTCAGCACACGTAGCTGTGCTATGGCTATTTGAACAGAGTTTCTGAACCATGGTCCTTTACTAAGTGGTTCCAGTCATGACAGGGGGAGACCTATCAGCCAGGCAGTCCCAAGATGTGTATTACAGCATACATTTGTAAGATACCTCACCCAATACCGTATATTGCTGTAAGTTACAGCAAGTCTGCTCAAATGACAGATACAGTACAATAAAAATAGTCACATAGGCTATTCATTTGCCTGGCTTTTTATATCTTTGCAAGCCAAGAACCTCCTTCTCTGCGCTCTTCTATACTGTTCTGACTCAGGCAAGAAGACCTTTAAGTCAGTCCTAGTCCTGCCCAGATAGGAACCGGAGAAAAACATCATACATCAAGTAGGTGGTTAGCAATAGCAACACCGAATTCGTTACTCCCTCCAGGTCTTCCCAAGTGAAATACCAGTCCAGCAAAGCTCTACAAGATACATTTTGGGGGTGGTGGGCTACGAATCACACTCACGTATCACAAAAATTGAGAAGTGTTATCTTTTTAATTTTGAAAAATACCAACACTGCTCTCAAGTTAATTAAGACTTAATGGTGGCTTTTCAACAGCATGCTGGCTTGGACAGCTCACATTGACCCTGGATCTCACCCAGGCCATCAAAGCCTATAGAGAAGGCTAAACCTGTGGTGGTACATAGCATCATGAGCCAGTTTTATAATCTGTTCTAGATAATGAGGGATCCCAATACTCTAGGGCTCCACAAGGAAGCGGCAAGAAAGTTTGCAGAAGTAACACTCAAAATACAGTCTCCTATTAAAAAGCCCTGATCTTTAAATAAGAAAAATTAACACAGACTTTTATCCAGCTACTTACAATAATGTGTACTAGCGTATATAAATAACTATTCTAAATACTTTCTAAACTATCACTGATTTGCTTTGAGAACTAGTAAAACACAAGAGATCTTGGAGCACTATGAAACAGAGGACATGTCCTATAACAATAGCGAAGAAGTGGAAAAAGACGGAAGAAGTGCTAAGACAAACAACATAATTCTGATGCTTAGAAAGATTTGGATATATTGCTGGGGGAAAAGACAATGGGTAAAAATCAATTTAAGTTAGAGGAGAAAGAGAAATTACAGTCAGGAAGCCACAAACCAATACAATATTCTCCCTTGGGTAAACGTATTAGTGAAGCAGCAAGTGTAGTTCATGTAAATGATGCTTCTTACACTGTTCATTATGACCTGGAGATCCAAAAAAATTAGTGTAGACAAGCATAACTCCTGGAAAATTTGCTTTCAGAGAACTAAAGCAGTGGCTCAGTATAAAAAACAGGAAGCATTTCAGGTCAGTTCAGCTAGAACTTGACCTGCAGCAAGTTTTGCTTAGTTATTTTCATTATTAATTTGGGTGACTAGAGAGATGCCCTCTTGCATGCTCAGGTGGAAGACCTCCTGCAGCAGGAGGGGGTGTCACCCTCTATGTCAATGACCAGCTGGAGTGCATGGAGCTCTGCCTGAGGATGGGTGAGGAGCCGACCAAGAGTTTATGGGTCAGAATTAAAGGGAGGGCAGGGACAGGTGACGTTACAGTGTGGGACTGCTACAGGCCACCTGACCAGGACGATGGAGCAGATGAAGCATTTTATAGACAGATAGCAGCCTCACATTCACAAGCCTTAGTCCTCAGGGGGAGCCTTCAACCACCCCGACATCCATTGGAGGGACAACCAAAAAAGTTACACACTCTACACTAATTCTTACATGCTTGCTAATTCTACTGCTTTTTCACTGTTGGCAATTCATCTCTAAGCAGTCACAACTTTAAACTAACTTTCAACGTGAGGATTTTTTTCCTTTTAGAAAGGAGTTACATTCTGACTCCAGCTGATGTCATAAGCTGTATTTACACCTTTAATATAGAACAATTTAGACTTTACCTTTAGTTGTGTATGCACACATTTATTTGAGCTCTGACCATGCATGTATTTTAGCTCTGATTTTATTCTTCAGCTTTACTGTGAAACAGCAATAATATTCAAAGTTATACATGAAAACCCAACACATATTTACATTGGTACAGACTCAGAGCATTTATCAGATCTGAAGTGTCAAGAGCACATACCAAAGTATGACACCACCTTTCAGCCTTTTAAAGAATTCAGACTTTCAGCAGCTCTTGTTTTGATTTTACACCACCACAACCCCAAGTCATCAACATTCCTGTCTGCCAGAAATTTTAATAATAGTAAATTATTTACATACACAAGTTAGTTTCTATGAACTGATGGACTGAAACAGTGGCAAAAACACACCTATAATGGCCATAAAACTAGACAGAGACAGCACTCACTTTTTGCTTTAAAAATATGTATGTATATTTGCTAGTTCAGAGATCTAAAAGCCAGAATAACATTAAAAAGTAGCTTGAAATCCCAACACTCCTTATGTGAAAATATTCACACTCCATGTGAAAATATTTGCCAAAGGTCAGAAGAAGACTTTGATTACATCACCAGGACTATTCTAAATCAACTGGTGCATGAAGTTTGAGTCCAACAAGACATACGAGAAGGAATGCAAAACTCCCTTTAGAGGAAGAGTACCTGTAGTACTGCGATAGGAAAGAAGATAACCACTGGCATATGTATAAAAAAAGTGCTATTTCTCTGATACTATGGACAGAATGCAGTGTTTTCAGATACACTAGCATCCATTTCCAGAAACAGAGCTCAAAACACCACAATTATCCATTTGGTGTATACAATAGATTTTTTTTAAAGTTTTAAACAAACCTTCTTAACATCTCTCTTTTGCCTTAACATCTGCATTAACAAAGAAAACATCAGGAACCTGGCAAACAAGTTGGAATAAAAAAATAAAACATGGTGAAAGAACGCAAGTTACCACATCCACCTGAACAGGGCAGCACCATTACACCTGAAGGGAGATAAATGCTATGGAAAATAAAGAATAGCGATGACCTTATCATTGCCCCACAGAAGGCTGACCTCTCTCCTAACATAGCATTTTCCACCAAAAAACAATTCTCAAATTCTCAAAAATGCGTCTCCTACATTTTGTGATTGTTTAGGACCTTATGAGTCTGAATAATGGTGAGCTCTTAAGTATTACACCACCAATCTTGTTCACCAACAAGTCTTCATAACCACCAGCCCTCAAGTACAAGAAAGAAATCTGTGGAGTCTCAATGTCCCTAAAAGGCAAAAACCCACTTTATTTGAAGAGACTGATGATTAAGAGACAGCAGTATTATTAATCTGTGGCAAATCAGCAGTATAATTCAAAGCTTATGCCTCCTGGTCCAACATTTCCATTTTTAGACAAGAGTTTCTCTACGTATCAGGTAAATCTTTAAGAATCCACCCTCTTACCCATAGACAAAAGAAAAAAAGAAAAAGAAAAAAAAAATCACATTAGAGAATAAACAGCTGTCTAAACATCTACTGAAGTCCAGAAGAGAAATCCTGCATCATTATGAGGGATTTCAGTCTTAAAGAGGTTAGCCAGAGGT
Organism: Tringa tobata; assembly: GCA_033628505.1. Classification (NCBI taxonomy): domain Eukaryota; kingdom Metazoa; phylum Chordata; class Aves; order Charadriiformes; family Scolopacidae; genus Tringa; species Tringa tobata. Next base: position 2,274,028 of record JAHREE010000348.1, on the reverse strand, counting down.
CCCACAATATCATCAATAAAACTCCCCAGGACTGGGGTTTGCCTTTTATTTTGGGGATGAGGGTAGGGGTAGTTAGGCTTCTTTTACAAAGTATTTTGTCAGAATAAAGATGAGTTTACATTAGACCCCATTCCAACAAATAAAAGTTAGTTTATTACTGGATTTAAAAGTCTGTACCTGCCCAAATACAAGAAAGCACCATCTGGTTTATATGAAAACCATAAAATATTGCCCTGATGTGTCACATTTTATATTGATCATACTGTTAAAGGTAAACAATGCTGAGGTTTCTCCTGTTCATGCCTGCGGCAGATCTATCACTACTCTGTATACTCTTATCAATGTAATTCATGCACTAAAACACACACTGCAAAAACTCTCAGACTAATAAAAGGTACTTAAGAAANTGCATGAAGTTTGAGTCCAACAAGACATACGAGAAGGAATGCAAAACTCCCTTTAGAGGAAGAGTACCTGTAGTACTGCGATAGGAAAGAAGATAACCACTGGCATATGTATAAAAAAAGTGCTATTTCTCTGATACTATGGACAGAATGCAGTGTTTTCAGATACACTAGCATCCATTTCCAGAAACAGAGCTCAAAACACCACAATTATCCATTTGGTGTATACAATAGATTTTTTTTAAAGTTTTAAACAAACCTTCTTAACATCTCTCTTTTGCCTTAACATCTGCATTAACAAAGAAAACATCAGGAACCTGGCAAACAAGTTGGAATAAAAAAAATAAAACATGGTGAAAGAACGCAAGTTACCACATCCACCTGAACAGGGCAGCACCATTACACCTGAAGGGAGATAAATGCTATGGAAAATAAAGAATAGCGATGACCTTATCATTGCCCCACAGAAGGCTGACCTCTCTCCTAACATAGCATTTTCCACCAAAAAACAATTCTCAAATTCTCAAAAATGCGTCTCCTACATTTTGTGATTGTTTAGGACCTTATGAGTCTGAATAATGGTGAGCTCTTAAGTATTACACCACCAATCTTGTTCACCAACAAGTCTTCATAACCACCAGCCCTCAAGTACAAGAAAGAAATCTGTGGAGTCTCAATGTCCCTAAAAGGCAAAAACCCACTTTATTTGAAGAGACCGATGATTAAGAGACAGCAGTATTATTAATCTGTGGCAAATCAGCAGTATAATTCAAAGCTTATGCCTCCTGGTCCAACATTTCCATTTTTAGACAAGAGTTTCTCTACGTATCAGGTAAATCTTTAAGAATCCACCCTCTTACCCATAGACAAAAGAAAAAAAAGAAAAAGAAAAAAAAATCACATTAGAGAATAAACAGCTGTCTAAACATCTACTGAAGTCCAGAAGAGAAATCCTGCATCATTATGAGGGATTTCAGTCTTAAAGAGGTTAGCCAGAGGTCCCACAATATCATCAATAAAACTCCCCAGGACTGGGGTTTGCCCTTTATTTTGGGGATGAGGGTAGGGGTAGTTAGGCTTCTTTTACAAAGTATTTTGTCAGAATAAAGATGAGTTTACATTAGACCCCATTCCAACAAATAAAAGTTAGTTTATTACTGGATTTAAAAGTCTGTACCTGCCCAAATACAAGAAAGCACCATCTGGTTTATATGAAAACCATAAAATATTGCCCTGATGTGTCACATTTTATATTGATCATACTGTTAAAGGTAAACAATGCTGAGGTTTCTCCTGTTCACGCCTGCGGCAGATCTATCACTACTCTGTATACTCTTATCAATGTAATTCATGCACTAAAACACACACTGCAAAAACTCTCAGACTAATAAAAGGTACTTAAGAAATTACTTACAAATGTATTTGATAATACAAAATATTCCCCTGACTAATAAAGGAATTTATAGTGCTATCTTACACTCAGGGTCATCAGTGGGTAGACTGTTCAGTGGATGAGGAATTGGCTGGATGGCCATATCCAGAGGGGAGCAGTCAACTGCTCAATGTAGGATCGAGTGCACCCGCAGCAAGTTTGTTGATGACACCAAGCTGAGTGGTGCAGTCAATACACTGGAGGGAAGGGATGCCATCCAGAGGGACCTGGACAAGCTCAAGAAGTGGGCCCACACAAACCTCATGAAGTTCAACCAGGACAAGTGCAAGGTCCTGCACTTGGGACATGGCAACCCCCAGAACCAATAAAGGCTGGGGGGACGAAGGGATTGAGAGCAGCCCTGCCAAGAAGAACTTGGGAGTACTAGCGGGTGAAAAGTTGGACATGAGCTGGCAATGTGCACTCGCAGCCCAGAAGGCCAACCACATCCTGGGATGCATCAAGAGAAGGGAGGTGATTCTGCCCCTCTACTCCACTCTCATGAGAGTCCACCTAGAGTACTGTATCCAGCCCTGGAGCCCCCAACATAAGAAGAACATGGATCTGTTGGAGCAAGTCCAGAGGAGGGCCACAAAGATGATCAGAGGGCTGGAGCACCTCTCCTGTGAGGACAGGCTGAGAGAGTTGGGGTTGTTCAGCCTGGAAAAGAGAAGGCTCCACGGAGACCTGATTGCAGTCTTTCAGTAGGTTGAAGGGAGCCCTCAGGAACGAAGGGGAGAGACTTTTTAGCAGGGCCTGATGCAATAGGACATGGGGTAATGGTTTTAAATTAAAAGAAATTTAGACTAGATATAAGGTACTTTTTTACAATGAGGGTGGTGAAACACTAGAACAGGTTGCCAAGAGAGGTAGTAGATGCCCTATCCTTGGAAACACTTGAAGTCAGTTGGATGGGGCTCTGAGCAACCTGATCAAGTTGAAGATGTCCCTGCTCGTTGCAGGGGGTTGGACTAGATGACCTTTAAAGGTCTCTTCCAACCCAAACTATTCTCTGATTCTATCTTTGATTCATGTAAACTCATAACATAGAGTGCTACTATTAAAGACAACAAATAAAACTGTTGCTTTTGTTTAAAAAGCACCAGATCTACATAACATGGAGAGGCGAAGAAGGCTCATAAATATCTAAATATTCTCTAAATTTCTCCACTACATGACAAATCCATTGCCTCTCCATCTTTCAACATAATTTGCAGTTTCTTTGTATGTGTCTTTCTTCAAATCAACATCCAATCTGACTCTTGCCCCCCAAATTTGAGGGAACTTTATTTATCTGTTGTTAAAGAGTATCCTATATAACCAAAGCATCTCCAAGATCATCCAGATGCACGTGCCACTAATAAAAATACTAATTACACTGGTCTCTTAGAGCAACATTAGATTACAAGCAGAGCCAAATTATTTGGTGAACATGGGGTTAAAGTAAAAAAAAAAAAGGTAATAAAAGCAAGTCTATCATGACTAGCAAAACTCAGTTTCTTATTGATTTGTGCCCTATGCTCCAAAGCTTCGTCCATCTCCACAACTTAATACTTTTAGCTCTATTCCCTGAGAACTGCTCACATGGTACACCCCGTCAGGGCAATACATTGGATTTCTCTCCAATCAAGCTACCACTCTGCACAAACTATTTGGAACTTAATATCATTGAGACTTGGATCTATCCATCAAACTGACAGAAATTAGGAGGTTCAAAAGCTGTTAGGAAAGCCTAGACATCATTAAAGCACGTTTAAAAAACAGCACATACATACATACAAAGTAAGAGTACTTCTGTCCAGCATAGAAATTAAGTTGTTTGTTTGCTTTAAGCTTCCCCTGTCAAAAGGATTTCAAACAAATAAGAGGAAAAAAAAATAAAATCGAAGTAAGTTTTATTTGTTTACCTTTGTGACAATGTACTCCCAAGCCCTGAAGCTACAAAAGGAAGCATCTTCCAATTATTTTTTCTTTTGAGTTAAATTGCCTATATTTTAAAAGTCAAATAACACATACTGGATATTTACCCTGAATATATACTACACTACACACAGATACTTTTTTTATGTGTACAATCAACTGCTTTGCAGGAAACAGCATTTTACAGAATTTCATTCTCTAATTGTTAAATGGCTGTAAGAGTTGAAGTAGAGATGCACAGGAGTCAGTAGCGTGGCAAGCAGGATACTTCCATGATAAAGAGCCACGTGGAAAAACGCAGGAATGAGAGGTTATTGTTTCCCTGAACATAACAAATGAAGAGCTACTGTAAAACGATGAGACTGTGCAACATTTATCATTCTGCAAAGCAAAGACTGAAAGGGCAAGCTGTGCCTGGCATCAGCAAAGAAGTACTAACAGCTGCACGGATTTTCACAAACATTGGCACCTCTGCACTATCGAGCTCCAACCATCACTGAGAAGACACCACCACAGAACATGACACCTGCCACATTGCTTTCTCAGCAGCATCTCGTAAAACAAATCTCTGCAATTTTTTTTTTTCTTCCAGTTCAAACAGATGTCCTTTTATTCCTGGACCCTCCTTTCAGAAACACTGCCTTGTCAAAAGGAATTCTTTGGTATTTTAAATAAAAAATAAAATAGTTGATTCAGAAAAAAAAAAAGAGAACCACAGGAATAAAAGCTCCAGACACAAAATCTACAATAAATACTAAATAAACAAGCTTAAGCTTATCTAATAGTACATTACCTCCAGCATTTTCATCACTATTTTAAAATGCTATGAGATACCCTTACTTCTGAGCAGCAAAGAAAAAAGGAAGAAAAAAACTGGGGAGGGACAGGATTGAAGATGCAAACGAGCTTGTCAGCTGCTCAAATTTAGAACAAGACCTCTCCAAACACCACCTTCTTGTGTAATTAGAAGTATAATATTTTAATATTTTAGGACAAGATACAAGTAATATCTCTGTGCCCTCTATGATTTAATATATTTTACATTTTGGTACTATAAAACTGGGAAGAAAACAAATGCATTCATGTATGTTCCTCTACCACAAAGCACAAAAACATTTTAACATAGCTGTTTCTGATTTTTGATAATACTTACTACTAAAAACATTTCGATCTAGTTCTGCCATTCCTTGTCAGAAATACTTGCTGTACAAACACTGTTTCTGAAACACAAAATCTGAAATTGCAGGACTAGTGCACTTGCGCTAAAAATAAATTAATACTGCAAGACACAAAGTTAAACTGTAAAAAGCAAGCAAATACAGATTAAATAAGAAAAAGGTTAAAACCTTTTTTTTATGCCCATACACATCAGCTGAAATAAAAAGCATGAAAGACAGATATTGGAAAATTCATATTGGCCATGATTAGGATGATCCTGAGATGCAGTGACAATCCGAAGGACAAGCAGGAGGTCCTACTTCAATGCCTCACTAGTCAATTTAGAACTGGAGCATAATCACTGCACAGGTACTAACACAGAATAAAATTGTTTTATAGGTGAACTGTATTTGCAGTTGAGATGACAGAACAGGCAGGAGTCTCTACAGTGCTCATGGCTGGAGCACCAACCCAAACCTTGGCCTCAAGGGTTGGTTTTATTTGAAAAAGGGAAGAGAAAGATGTCAGTTCTCTACAGCTTACCAAAGATCAAGGAAAAAAAAACTTACTATATTTTGGCCATAATGAAATTATGGCCAAAAAAAGAAGTCTGTCAGGAAAAAAAACCAAAACAACAAAAAATCCACCCAGTAACCATAGTACTTAGGTTATAAAAGACTAAGCAGCTTTCGTAGCACCTTAAAATTTTGTCTAATGGTGATGTTTGTTGACACCTTCCAAACCAGAATTTGTGAGTATGTATTAATACACTCTTGCAATTTCCCACACGCACAGTAAAGCTCTTAGGGTCTCAAAAGGCTTCTTACATTGATTTGCTTCAGAATTCATTCATTTAACAGAAAGGCTAAATCTCCACTTTCATTTAATAGGCAAAATTAGAAAACAGCTTAAATCCTGATTATATAAAAATGTTAAAAGAAGGTCAGCCACAATCCTCTTTGCTCTGTAGATGAACAATTCCAGAAGTGACCTTAGAGCACCGAGACAGTTTTGTTCACTGTCTGGGGGCCCTTACGGACTGCAGGTATGTAACTGCACAGCTATCCTAGAAAAATGCAGAGCTATAGTATTTGGTGAACATGGAGTAACAGTAAAAATAGGTAATAAAAATGCAGTAGGAATACCTTTGGATACGTAAGCAGAGGTATTATTCATCTGTGGTAAGCATAGAAAAGTTTAAGCCCTAGCCATGAATACAAGGGCCCAAACCTTGGAAAATTATACATGCTGCAATGATTCACAGCTCTCAAGCACCCATTGTTAGGGGACTGTAGCACACAGATAACCAAATATGATAAGCAGACACATTATCAGTACTACCTGGCATTTCTCAATTCCTTGCAGAATTCATTACACTGAAGACTATGAAGGTGTCTGTATCCATCAATTTATACCCCAACGCTCATTTAAAAAAAAAAAAAAGGCAACAACAACAAAACCTACCCACAGACAGGAATTATTCTGGAAAGAACACTGGTCCTGTATCATACCACCGTATATAATTCAGTACCAATTGCAATTCTGTTCTTCCCAATTAAAAAAAGATACTGCAGACTTAGAAAGGCTAGAAGAAAGGCAACAAAGAGCAAAACTTAGTAGACTTCCTGATTCAGAAAGTCCAGAGCTAGAAGTCACCAGACATTAACTCTACAGCTGCAAACCTGTCCTAGATTCCTCCAGTTACATCTGTGGCTGTGCTCTGTCAGAGGCAGCACCACTAGAGTAGAGGGAACTTTGATTTGAACAAATACAGTAAGTGAACTGTAATGCTGGATTTCTGGATGAAACACAACAGTTAAGATTTTAACGTATGAGAAAATGCATCCAACTTGTCCAAATATTTAACCTGCTCTTTTGACTGTCTTTCTTTCCAGTGTCTATAAAGATTGTGATGAACCTCAACATTCTTTTCTACATCCGAGCCATTTTAATAAAAGCAAAGCTACAAAAAAATCCAGAGTAGCCTTTACTGATGAAAAAATTACAACTGCTTTGCAGAATAATCCAAGAGAGAGTGCTTGGCCCACAACCTAATTCCACAGCAAAAATATTAAATAATCACTGCCTTTACCTGCTCTTTTATTTCAAGTTTTCAGTCTTACCAAATATACCTCTGCTTCCCTTTTATAGTCAAGGACAGATGCAAGGAGCATACATCTGCCTCCCTTCACTCCCTCACAGCCGAGCATGTAAGTGTTTAAAGAATCCTATAAACTTCTGATTCTAAATTAATCCCAGCTGAGAAGGCGCTCAGGCCTCAGTCATTTTGGAGCTCATCCTTTTCCCCAACCAACCTCCTCCCAACAGCCAATTATTTTCAGAGAAGAGAAGCTAAAGCAGAATTACCCCTTCTCAGAGGATGGAAAGGTGCGCTGGTTCTCAACTTCAACCTTTCTCCCAAGCCAGCCTCTGCAAAGAGCTCCAGCACAGGTGCTAGAAGGGAGGAAAAGAGAAATAAAATAAGAAGGTTATGCTGAAGAAAATATATGCCTAAAACTAGCAGAGAAAATAAACAAAAAAGGAATACAGTAAGAAAATAGAAGAAAAAGCACGAAGAAAAATATAATACCAAACTTCTGAGTTTAAACAATGATAATTCAGTGCTTCCTTATATCCCAAGAAGTCATATCTGTACTACTACATAGACATGCACACACTTATAGCACCTCTGGGCTACGAGCTTTACAAACGCATTACCAACAGCACAGCAGCACGAGGAAGCGAGAACAGCAGCGGTTCTTCCCCTAAGGTATGACTGTCACGTGAAGAAACCCAGGTCTTTAGGAGCCTTGCAACACTGATACTGACAAGGCTGGTTAAAAAAAAAAAAAAAAGGCAAAGAAAAAAAGGAAAAAAAAAAGTTTTCTCCCATGTTTCTTGTCACAGCTACCTCATCCAAAGCTTCCAAACAATTCCAAGTGTGTGGGACCAAGTAAACAGGTCGACCCAACAAACAGATGAGGAAACAGCTTTCCTGCCTTTATTTTGTGTGCATACGGAGTGGGGGAACTAAAGGCACTAAAGGTTGGCCAGGTCAGCGCAGCTCTAGACACATCCCAGAATGGCTGACACGTCCAGACACTCAGCTTCACAAACAACAGGACACTGATGTGGATGAAGGAGAGGACCGTCCTCATGCAATCTGTGTGAGCTTGCACACACACAAAAATACACAACACACAACAGCAATAAAACCAAAAAACCCCACCACACCACATCCCAATTTAATGCTATCCAACCAATTTCTCAACTTTGAAAGACTCTCTGCCACCCTAGGTTTCCCAGTTTAGAGAAAATTCTCCTCTTGTACATTTTCAAATACATAGATGCAAAAATTTAATGAGATGTCATGAGAAAACTCGCTCCTCCCCCTTTCTATTCCTATTGGAGATGTACAGGCATGGGAGAGGTTGCAGCTCAAGCATATTTTAAGACACTCAGCTTACTCCTGTAAAAATACCACATATAAAGCCAAAGCTGAATTTTCAACTACCCTGATGAGTTAGAAAATTGTTTGCAACTTCTGCAAATTATAAGCTTCCTTTGTTTAAAAAAATACAATTATTCATATACGTTGACAATAGACTATGTAAAATGAAATATTAGTGGTAATGAAGGTCAATATAAGAAATAGCGTAGCTTCAAGGTTCCAAAAAACCACATTAAGCTTTCAAATATGGAAATGATGGGATGAGCTAATGACTGATTACATAAATTCATCTAAGAACATACAAGGCAGAGAGACCAGCATGCTAAAAAACCTATACAAATTAAGATTAACAGGAAGCACCATTTATTCATTGCATTACTACTAATGGGAAAGCTATACAGCATCATTCACGTTCTGATGTGTATATACAGGTATGCTATGTTATATACATAAAAAGACATGACTAATGCCTCATGCTGATGGGATCTGTAAAGCTAGCATCTACTGCCTAGTACACACTCATCCTTATCTTTCATCAAATGGAGCAGAGTTAAGTTGTGGTTTTGCATTATGCATAAGCAGTGAATACAATTAGACTGAAAAGTAAGCTGATCTTCTCTGATCTCAAGTGGAAAGCATGAACTCTGATCTTCACAGGTGACAGCTTTGTGCATTACTCCCATTTACTAGTTAGCTTCCTTGAATCTGTGTAGGGCACATAGCTGCGGCTAATCTTATGCAATCCACTAATGTATAAACAAGCACAAATATCAAATAAGAAAGCAAAGCAGTTACGTTACTTTGGCACACAGAAACTGCAATTAGTTCTTGATTTTACAGTTCAAGAAGGATGCTGAAAAACTGGAGGAAAAAAATTAAAATGCCTGTAGGAAGAACACAGGGAAGAAGTGAAGGAAGGAATTTGATCTCTCATCAAGCAGAGAGATAAAAGAACCACCAGTGACTGGAAACTACACCTAAATAAATTCAGGCTAGAAATGAAGCTTCTTTTGTTTTCACATAGATGGAATCATTTAAGTATTGCTGATTTCCAAATTCCCAGAAAACTTTTCACTGAAACTGGATGCTTCCCAAATAAATGCTTTATTCCACCTTGATGTTTCTGTTCTGAAGCATGAATTTAGGGAATCTAATAGAGAGTGCAGCTGTAGTAGTAGCAGTTGCATATGTTCTCAAAACACTTTACAAAGGAACCAAACATTTTCCACTTACAAGTAAAAAAGAAGAGAAATAACACTAGGGGTTTTTTGAGAGGAGGTGGGGAGTTCTGTTGGGTGGGTTTTTTTGTTTTGTAGGTTTGTTTTTTTTAATTCAGTCTGTGGACTTTTTTTTTTTTCTGCTTCACAGATTCCACTCTGTTCCCTGTCTTAGATTTAATTGCTGATTCTTATTACTAACCTGCAAAAAAGAAAAATATTTTAACTGCAGAAATCTGTTGCTATTGAATGCAAAGCACAGCACATAGTACTTCAGCAATATGCAAGCTGAGCCATGCAGGAACTCAAAATACCAGGGTTGCTCATTCTTCACCAGCCAATCCCACAAAATGTTAATATAGCATGATCAACTACAGAAACCATCTTGTTTGTTAATCAGTGTACACTTGTAATCATACTTAGTACTAAGCATATAGTTCGAAGTTATACTACATTCCACATTTTAAAGGTAAAATTAGGAAAAATTCACATACAGAATAATATATGTATTTAATCTACCACATTTAATCTCTCCACATTTATGCAAACTACAGAACTCAGTAATATGAGCTTTACAAAACCCACTCAATTTCTAGGGCATAGGATTGCAGTGATTAAGCACCCAGACTCCTTGACAGCCTCAAACAGGCTACGCTAAAATCCATGCTGTCAAATCCCTGCAATCTTTTTTAATCCAGGCTGGCTAGATTAAAGCTAACTTGGGTGTGCCTAACCATTTTGAGAGCAGGAAGTTTGCAGACACAGCATATGTACCCTCGTTCTTGGCCTGCCTAGTCAACAGGTGCCCTGAACAGCAAAGAAAGTGGATCATTGCAATCCACACCACCAAGTCTTCAGCCATTCCAGACTAACAGAAAACAGCAATCAAAGGATAAAAACCACGCCAGTTTACAGGTAGCCAAAAGTTAATGGGATCCAGGCTTTTCTCTTTTCATTCACTCTTAGACACTTAGTCTCTGAATATACAATCCTTAGAGTTTTATACACAATGAAATGAAGATAAGATTTTCTCATTAACACCCATTTCCTATTACAATGGACATAAGTAGCTATTAAGAACATTATCCAGTTTTGTTGAATGGTCCAATAGCAATTCTTCAGTTCTAGAGTACATGAATAATCTTCCTGCTCTCACATGCCAACTTCTGGTAATTCACTATACCGTTTTTAAACATAAAAGAAGCTAAAAACATACTAAGCACTTTCTATTTCATTTCCCTTTAAAGACAGTAACTGTAGTCACCATTGGAATACCACACTACAAAAACATTACAGAAGGCAATCGTTAACTTGGGAACAGCCATGCCTCTGTCTCTCAGGTGCACAGGTACACGCGTGCACACAAATCACACACATGCACTCCCCAAGCAACAGCTAAGGAGACCAAGACCGTAAGAACTAACTGCAGGGGTTTGCCCTGTCTTCAGACGTCTCAGGGAAACAACTCAAAGTACAGACCTACACAATCCTAACAACAGAAACCATGTGTACGAGCACCAACTAAACCTTGGGGAAATTTCGGGGGAAATAAAAAAAAAAAAAGGAAAGAAAACCTGCAAAATGTAAGAAAGGAACACAACTCCATACATCTCCTCCTGGCCGTTCAGAGAAATGGTACCCGTACAGCTGCCAACTCCCAGTACAGCAAACACAGCAATATGTCCCTGTGAAACAGCAGGGATCACTGAAGCAAAACCTTTCCCACCCCAACCCCACCACACACAACCAGACCTTATTATCAGTGATAAATGAAGCCGCAGGGTTTCAACCTGTCAACAGGAAAGAGCAATAGAGATAAAACCAGCAGCCTTAAATGCTATCCTACAAAATATAACTTATGGTCAACATCAGCCACTCAGGCATAGGGACCATCCCTTCCTCTTAAGTGCAGGACATAGAGAAATAATCAGTTTCCAGCAAGTTGTATGCAGAATTTTACAAGTTTTGTCCTGTCAATGTCAACAGAAGAACGTGGGGAAATCTACCAAAACTAAGTTTACGGTGCTGGATGTCTTGCACCTAAATCTCTTTACAAATCCAATTAGATTCCATGTAAGCAAAAATCAGTTTTATTGGAGCACATTACTATTTCAAAAAAGCTACCTGTTAACATGGATATACTTAACCAAAACGTTTAACTCCCACTGCAAAACTTTTCCATGAATTTCAGTAAACAAAACTGAGTCCATGAGGCCATAAGCTTATGAGATCATAAACAACCAGAACTGTTACTAGTGAAACAAATTAAGTTTTAAATACAACTTTGTAGGAATACATTTGTTACGAGCTGGAATTTAATGATTTTTAAAAAATTACACTGGGATACGATTTCCATTAGTGAACAAAAATTGCATGTGTATAATTAAAAGGAACTTACCACCTTCAGTAAGTATTTCAGTGGTATAACATGGTGACACCAACACTGGCAAAATTAGTTTCATTACTTGGACACTCTTTATAGAAAGTATGTGACAGAAAAACAAACTGTGGGTTCCAAACATAGCAAGGTGGAAAAATGGTCCATTAACTTTCCACTAGTAAGTTAAATTAATAGCTAAGAGACTGTTTTTACTTCATCACTCAAGACAGCCCTTTTCCACTGTCGATGTCCCACTACACAGTGTTCAGGATCAAAACATGTCTCTTAGGACCACAAACTTCAAAAGAAAAGAAACTTTTCTATGGTGTGGTGGGAAAGAGGGACTCAACATCTTCCCCTCTACCTGTAACTTTGAGAGCTACGTATCAAAGAAAACCACATAATGATTGCATGCAGAAGACAACACTAAAGATGGTTCCAAGTGAAAAGGTAAGATGATATCAGGGGAAAGATCAAATGGTAAGAACAGCCTTTTCCAAGGGCTCCTCTAGAGCCACGAACAAACATGTTAGTTTCCAATATATATGTCCTCTGATGGAAATCTTTTGCTGCTACAATAAATCAAACCTCTGAGGCTAAGCAGTCCTCTGCTGACACAATGCAGCTTTGCTGAGAGTATTTCAGAAGAACAGGTTTAAATTGACACTTTCGATACAACAACATTGTCCCAAACAACTGCAACAACAACTACAGGGCAGATTCTCTCAAATAAGAAACCTATTTGTTTCTTTAGGCATCCCACACACCTATGAACCGATGTTACAATAGAGGGCTTTTTCTTTAGTAGCAACATTTATTACACTGCCTGTCACTTCCAGACTGGACTTCCTTTGGATATCCTACACCTTTCAAAATTTGTCAATAAACAGACCATCAAAATCTGTTCAGTGGAGGGGGCTGTGTTTTTACTGCCTGGTTGCAAATCAGCTTAAACTGATCTAAGTTCAGATCCCAGTGCTGTTCTCCCTGTGGTCCCTACCAAGTTTTCTGGTCACCTCCCTCCAGGCAGCACTATGGCTTGTGCAACGCGTTGAGTTAATTCAGGAAGTCGATTTGTCTGAAAACAAATCCATTCCTGCCCACCTTTGCAAAACTGACACCACTGCTCCCCCATCACTCCTCCCTCCGTCCCCCAAAACCACACATTGCTATTTTCCAACCTTCTTGATATGTCTTCTCAAACCAGATCATTACACACCCGCAAAGAACTTGCATTTGATGCAAGGCAGAGGGCAAGGCTGCACGGGCAGATCTGCAGCATCTCACACTTGCAGTATGCCTTTTATCTTTTCACAAACTCCCTATATTATATTTCTCTGTGAAAGGATAGATCATGTACTAAAAGCCAGTCCTTTTCAAGAATCAGGCACATTCAGAGTAGTCATCCCTTTCTTCCTTACAACACGAGTTTAGTTTCACAAGTAGATTAAAAGAAACCACCTACAAGAACTACTGTGTTTTAGAAAATGTGACAAAACCAGGCATTCTGTCACAGTCCAACCTGCTTTTACGAACACTTCTACAAATACCTAGTAGAAAGGGAGGAGGGAGTAGCCATCTAGTCCCCTTGCATCTTCCTCCTGAAAAAAGCTCTCACATATAGAAGATGCCTTCAGCGCCAGACTGGGATACAGTCTGGCACTTGGAGGCAGCCAGCCCACCCAGGAACCCATCCTGCTGCAGACCACCCCTTGTGTATTCTATGAAACACCTTGTGATATCAACAGTCGCTTGAGCCAACAATGATTTTGTGGCAACTACCACTACTCCAAAGAGTGACCATCAGATGGTATCGAAAGTGGAGCACACGCTCTTACCTACCCCAGTTCCTGAGAAGGCAGGCAGCACGTGCAGCTTCAGCAAGAACTCCCAGCAGCTATCACGACCAGCTTCAGATGAATCATAGCACAGTGAAACCTAGAAACAGAAAAATCATGGGTATGAACAAAATTTGAATGGGAAATTGTGCTTGGAAGAAGCCAAAAGCCCATAAAACCATGACTATTAAGTTTTTGCAGCTAACTTATTCATCTGGGACAGCCTGCATGAGAATTTTTTCACTATAACAATCCCAACCCTTCTTTTATTACCCTGTCTCTGAACCACGTTATTTTCTTCCAGAACACATTCTGCCAGGCATTTGGGAGATTAAACAAACCTTCGGTTACGCCTGAAATTAAGGGTACATTTAGCAGGGCTGTGGCCCACTTTTTTCCTCACTACTCAACAAATAGCCAACACACGTCAAACACAAGGGAGAGCAGGAGTGAGTTTATCTAAGTTACCAGCTGCAGTTCTCCAACAAGTCTCCAACAGTAGCAAGAAAAAAGTTTCAGAGTTGGTCCTTCCTATTTACTAGGTCCCGTAATGAAATCTGTATTGTTTCAGCATTAGCCTTAACATCTGACCTCTGTCTATTGCTACAAAAGGCTGACATCTGTAGATGATAGGAACCCTCTAAAATTAGACCAGTCAAGCAGATGTAACCATGGAGATTTATGCTGGAGTCCTAAGAACTCTGCAGAGGCACAAGCTGGAGGTAGAGCACATACCACCAATAAATTTGTTGTCCTCTACTCCCACCAAGCTCACACATTAGAGAAGATGTGCGGTGAATCATATCAAAGAGACAGATTAAAACCCAATTCTAAATCAGGAGACTGGAGGAGAAGACCTAGATCATTTCTTCAACCTGGTTTTTCCCAATCCAGTTCACTGCACGGCTACGTAAGCGCTTGTGCTGACATGAAACAGAAAAGGCACAGGACAGGATCAGCAGCCAAGGACGGCTGCTTTCAGTTGCAATGCCAGCTTAAGCTGCACATAAAACTACAGTACAAACACTAATTATTTTATTATAATGATCTCTGAAATCTGATCGGTTGCTAAGCAAATAATTTTAAGTCACCCATCGCTATTCTCCCAACAGTTATTTCTAGAGATAGAATTGAATAAAGTTTGAATACTTGGTGGCAAGAACATTAGCATCAACCAAAATTCTTTAAGAAGTGCCAGACAGCACTACCAACAGAGCTCAAGGAAGTAATTATTGCTATCTTCCTTTAAGCAATTAAAAATATAGCTTTCAGAGTCATTTGGTTTTTTTTTTTTACTGCGAGTTAAGATTAGGCTTATTTACAAAATACTGTGTGAAATTAAGACTTTGGAAAAAATGATAAGCATCATCAATAGACGTGCAGTACACAAAAAAAATAATCATAACATGCAGCAAAGCAGTGTTCAAAAGGCAGAGAGAACTAAACTCATATTTAAAATAAGTAATATTCCAGGAAGAACCTCATTTTAACTTTTATATTACCAACAAATTGAGCCTGTCTCATTCAAGTAGAGTCACATTCTAATTTCGGGGTAGAAAAGTTCAATTATAACTCAGTCTAATGGAGCGAGTAAAAGGTTTAAAATCTACCTGCTTGTGATTGCTACTGACATTTTGGCAAGTCATTTGGGCAGCAAGTAAATAAATAATTTCTGCAGGTGGTGGCCTTCTGGTCAAGAAAAATTTTCCTTGTTTTATTTAGGGTGAAATTCTTCACCTATTCAAGCATCACTGAGCTACATCATAATTCTAACCCAGAACTCTCCATTTTCTTTGGTGTTAAATTATAGACAAGCTGTGTAAAGACAACTTTTCTTTTTTTTTTTTGTAAAAGATTGCCTGTGAAGCTCAATTGTGATTGGGAAGGCCGCCTACACAGCAGAGAGAGTGAGAAAAAACACACTTGCAGAGCTGAAAAAACATTGGTGTAGGCGTACCTAAGGGGGGAGGGAAGAAAGAACTTGGTTCTGCTGAAAAAGGCTATTTTCTTACATCACCCTTGAAAGAACTAAAATGTGTTACTTGAAGAGAATTGAAAGGATTGTTTGCTACTTTCCAGATGTCAATATGCAGTACTATAAGCAACATGAGGAACCCTTGCAGATTCATCCCTGATTTCAGAATCCACCACCTACCCAAGGAATGCTTCACTTCCCCCACTTCTCTGCCGCATCCTGCAAAAGCTACTCTCAAGGAGCAGCGAGTCACCAGCAGAACAGCAGTTCGAAGCTTTAGAACCCTTATATAATTAATAACAATATGAAGTATTGAAATTGTAGCCAAAGCCTTTTCAAAAAGGGAGAAAGAGAATGCTTTCTATAAACACTAAATAGCATTTATTCTCAGCAGAATCTAACAGTATTCAAAACTGCTGAAAAAATAGCTACAAGAAGTTCATATGTTTTTTTCTCATAGATGCTTAAAACAAACAAATAAAAAAACCCAAAACATTTTCCTCCCTAGCCTACACAGCCTTCAGTCCATTCATCTCCCAAGAAAAGTGAGCAGGCCTTTCAGGACGTCCTTTTAACTAATCCACATTTTCAAAAGGAAGGAGGAACGAGCATCGGTGGAAAATATCCTTCTTAATTTTCTTTAGGAAAGCACTACCTATATGCATTATAATTTCTAAATAAAGAAGTCTACCTAAAGTGTTCTTGTGCCATCATAAAGCTATGAAAATATTTTTAATAGGTCTGTCTTTCCCTTCATAATAAAACCAAAGGCTTTTGACGTACGTGCGTTAGCTGTAATTACTACCAGAGGAATGAAGACAGCCAGGACAAGTCTCACCAATGAACTTCAACAAACATGAGATGAGGCGTTGTGGGGAAAAGATGCTGCTGCTGCACCCATAGCCTTGGACACCAGCCTGCAACCTATCTTGTGAACCCCAGTCACATGGAGATAGGACTTCAGCACCTAATTCCCTGGAGTGTTCAGGTTGATGTTTTCAAAGCCCTGTGCCCAGCAGACAAGTGAATTCCTGTGCCCGCAGTACACTGCCACAATGGAGAAGAGCCTGCAGAGCAGAACTGCTGGAAGGACACCTCCAACCGAAGCGTTCACAGGGCTCCAAGTTTCATCTCCAGCCAAATACACGCTATGACTGAAGATGCTGAATGCCAGAAACTGATAAATAACATTTCTACGAAGTAGACTCAATTTTTATACGTCTTTTCAACTATGTGACTGCTCAGCACTAATGGCTATTACTCATACACATCAGAAACACAAGTAAGACAGGGTTTTGAAAAGCAGCAAC
Organism: Tringa tobata; assembly: GCA_033628505.1. NCBI lineage: Eukaryota > Metazoa > Chordata > Aves > Charadriiformes > Scolopacidae > Tringa > Tringa tobata. The sequence continues at coordinate 2,256,943 of JAHREE010000348.1, read as the reverse complement.
CAGGATGACTTGCACAAACCTATATGGCAAGCAAAAGCAGCACACTTAGAAATCACAGCTAAGCTCCAAAAATTACTCTTAAAACACCAGCCAGTTGCTCCAGAAACTTGCTGAGGCACAAATTCTTCTGGGTCAGAAAGGCAGGAAAGGATGAAGTACCAAAGGGAGGTAAAAAAAAAAAATCTCAACACCAGTAAAACCGCCAGAAAAAAAGAGGCTCTGAAACAATGAATATGAAATGGTGACAAACACAGAAGCAGGAAAAGAAATAAGGTGATATAGAAACAAGTTTAAAAAAAAAAGTCTATAAAGATTAGTAGGAACTTAAATCCATTATTCTAGGAATATTGGAGTTACCCGTTATATAAGGGGATATATAGACTCCTATTAAACTTTGAAATTATAGCCATCTTGACTTTCACCCTGGTGAATAGTGAAGTGCTATTTCTGACACGTTAATAAAGCCTCTCTTCTACATACTAATACACATATAATTCTAATAAACCAAAAAATGTATGAAAATATTACACAACAAATGAATCATACACATAGAATTTGCATCCTAATAAAGTGTATCCTTTCATGCTCAGCTTGTCAAGCTAAAGAACATTTGCTTCAAGAGTCACTGCCAGAATAATCTGATTTCTTGTATTCTTCCATAAATTTCACTTTTAGGTAAAATGAAGTTTTATTTCTTTTTAGTGAGAACAGAACAGCTCAAGGTAGTTTGGAAGGCTGCCTTTCACTGTCAGGCTCTAAAATCTCCAGTCAGACTAAGGCTATTAGGAAAGAAAAAACCCTAGAAGAGCACGAAGGGCTGTCAGGGGATTCTCTGTTGCTGCCAACATAAAAATTCAGAGAGAATATTTACCTTTTACTTCTCAGGCACTAAGACCTTCAGGAATTTCTCAGAGATATGCTACTAATGAGGAAGAAAGCTGAACTAGTGAAACCTTTTTACCTTCTCATGCCTTTTTGTAAAACAGTAGTATAGAAAAATAGATGTCAAATTGAATTATACTTCAATTTTTGAATGAAGGGACATTGCGCTCAGATGGGGAATGTATGTCTGGATTTTCTCATTTTCTGTGTTGGTTTTTTGCTTTCCTCTAGGGTAAACTAGAAGTCTGATGCAGATTTACAGCCTGACACAAATTCAAATACCTTTGACATCATAATTACACAGTATCAATCAAAATTAGTAATGTTGCACTTAATTCATTAACTCTTTTGCTGCCCTGCCAACAGGAGTCAATTACTGTAATTCTTAACATTTTTCTCAAAAAGGGTAATGGAACAAAATTTCATTTACTTTCATTTCACCTAAAAAGGTTTCTTCTGATGTTCACAGTATCATTTTAGTGCAGTAAGCCATAATATTTCCTTATTATTCAAAACCACCACAACTTAGGCACTTTCACACTGAGGCTAGCCACACGGCATATGACTGTAGTAGCATATAAATGGATTTACGTTTATCTTTAATATAACTCCACATTCTACAAGTAAAATACCTTTACCAAGAAGATAGTGCTGACTGGGAAGAGCTTTGTCCAGTGCTGAACTAACTGAAGCAAAGCATCAAGGAATTTATAGAGCATAACCATGAAAATGTGAACTTTGGAGTTATTCCTGACAGCAGTAAGCACTTTACAGTAAAGACTGCAAATACTTAAGTTTGAAATGGAGAAAACCAACAACAAATGCAAACAAAGTCCACTTCCCCCCCCTCCGTTTACATCAAGTACCCATCCTTTTTGCTGTCCATTATTCCTTCTTTAAAAGTTAGGTTTTCTCTTCAGAGAAGTTGTCCTATTGTTTGTTTTTCAGCCTAGCTCACTATCACAGCTAAGCTCTAAGAGGGCATATGCAATTGCAATCCATTTGACTACTCTCAGAAGAAATGAAAAACTGAGCTGGCATCTCGACTAACTTCTGTATTTGAATTTTAAAGCTGCTTGTCAATGAAAACAGAGGAAGCACCATAGAGAATATGCCACTGCTAGGAAGCTTTCCACTGATAAGGGTTCAAAGTGCTTTGCAGATAAGGTAAATATCATTAAACCAAATACAAAGAAAGGGAAATCAAGGCAAAAGAAAGAAAAGCAGCTATTCAAGGTCATCCAGCAGCCAACTGGCAGTAAGAAATATTAGTCTTCGAACTCCTATCCAATGGCCATAATGACTTCTCTTTATATGAAGGCTTTCACCAGCACTTTGATGAACTGATAATACACCTAATGCAAGCAACAATACATTAGCTGGACAAATTAGGCACCTAAAACAAGACAACAGAGAACTGCCTATGAGTGCCCACACTAAAAGCCATGAAGCACCGTTACTGGACAGCATCCGCATCCGCTGATCCAGCAGGGTTCCACCGGCCTGTATTAACATCTGTCAAGAAACAAAACACGAAATCAAGTTTCCCCAGTCTTCCAAAATATACTGGCATATTGCAGAAACTCCACTACTTTACCCTTCACCACAAAAAGCGTTTAAGCCAGGAATAGCCAAATGCAGAGTGTGGTTAACTGCATACGTGCTGCGAGCAACACGTCTGTAAGCCTCCAACCCCCTTCACAGCACAACAGAAATGTACACCGTACACCTGCTACAGAAGGAAGCTTCACAACAGAAGTTGAATAGATGCATACTGCCCGTAAAATTCATTAAAACAGGCATTAACTACATCGCTGTATTTTCAAAATATGCAAGAGCATATGAAAAATCCCACTCCATTGAGGAGAATTTATTCAGTCTGCAAAAGCTTTGAAACGGTGTCAAACTGAAAATCCTAGTAAGCTCTAAGAAGTTTCACACTCCATAAATCATATATTCTCCTACCCCTAATTCAAAATTCAACTATGACAAAAAGACAATTCTTTAGCTAGAAAGTTTTTTGCATATGTAACCAGACTTCTGCTTTCCTGTGTTACCAGCCTTCCTTCAAGGAAAAGAAAACATTCATTCATGCCACCTTTCAGATGAAGTAGAACTCATTATTTGCATCCTACTGAAAGAGCCAAAAGTCATTCAAGGTATTCTCTCTCGCCGCACCCAAGGTTTCCATTTCCAGTGGAGAAGCCCCTGTTTCACTTGCATTTCTTGGGAAATGGTAATCTGTTATTCCATAGAACACAAGCACCCTACATCTGCACCCCCATTCTACTCAATTAGCAGACCTGCTAATTCCCATTAGAGTGAGGGTTTCTCTGCCCATTCAATGACCTTCATGCTCTTTGCCAGGTTAAGATAAAATTTAAAAGGGTTCTTTGCCTGTTTTCCCAGGAAAATTACAAACAGTTTTGTACTCTTCTCAGTAGATAGCTCATTCATCCACATGTCGGGATATACTGTTCTACAGACAATAGTTCACAGTTATCCTCTTGGTCATGCAACCCTTCAGGAAACAAAACCAGCATTTTTCTGTCTGCTCAGATGGCATCAATATTATTACAGCTTACAGAAAAAAGTTTTGTAAAGAATTTATTGAAAACAGGCACAGTCTAGCAATTTGACCACATGCCTAAGAGCTCTGCATAACTCAAGCAATTTTACTTGTCTGTTCTGCAATTTTCCCATTAATGAAAATAATATTTACTTCACAGGGGTCAGAATGATTAATTTCTATGAAGAGCTTGAATCTAAAACAGAGGGTAATTTGATAGATCTCCGAGGAGAGAGGGTGCAGAAAAAACAAATTAGATTATATATTCATTCTCAAATGAGAAAATATTTGAGTTGCAGCAAAACCAGCTACTTTTGCATTTCCAAGAATATTAGCGAAATTACGCACAATAAAGAAAATTCAATGCTAACATAATTTCTCTCGAACTACATGTCCAGCCATGAACAGCAGCAGACTCTTCAACACCAGATTTTTATCTGAACAGACAAGTTTTGGCATCTGCCTTGATTCTTGCCCATTCCGAAGTTGCCGCAGTTTCACTAATAAAATGAGATGTAACATTTTGAGAACATGGTGCTCCTTTATCCGTGGGAAGGAAGGGAAGAGAATTACAGAACACTCTGAACATACTACTTTTAATAAACCCAAACCAAAAGAGAAATGTAAGAAAGTACCTCGTGAATCCAGAGACTATTAATATAGCTAGCTATTAAGGATTCATGAAAGTCTATTCCCAGCTTCAATTGCTCAACTCAAGGCCAGAAAAATTACCCAGTCCACATCAGTGTAATACATCATTATTCAAACACTATTCTTAAGGTGGTCTCACCATCACAGAGCCATTTGAGCCCAAGCTGACCAGGTATAGCTGAGAATCTGGGCCACTTCTTTTCTTCTTCTGTTAAAAATAAAGTGATTTTATATGTCTGGCGCTCAGTATAGGATTCTCTTATTTGTCAGTAAACATACAAAAGCATGAATTCACAAATACAAACGTTTCATGCTTTTTTTAGTGCAAGAAGCACCAAGAAATTACTTCAGGTAGATTAGGTATTTTGAATTAATTTCTGGAACAAGTCTGATAGATACTCAAGAGTCTTAAGAAAAACTGTCTTTGTCAAAGCAATCATCTGACGCATTGATGTCATATGATACACACCACCTTGACACAGACCCTGACACTGGATGTATCACCGTTAAAAGCATCATGGTTAGAAGGTAAATGACTAATTACAAGATATAAGATTGAACCCAAGTTAGGGGATGTATACAGAAGGAATACAGGATTTTTTGCTATTATTGATGGCGGAGGGAGGGAGCTAAAATAGTGTATTTGTTTATCTACAACTACAGAAGTTAAAACCCTTCGTAACTAACACCCTTGGATACAGAGAAAAATCCATTGTTGAATGACTCATGATTTTAATAGGAATACCAAAAAGCTAGACCCCAATTGAGATTCTAAACTTCAGTAAGTATTCAATAGTGCTAGGGAAAAAACACAAGCTCAATGTACAAGAGCAGCAAAATTGTGACTTAATGTAATGTCCAGCGTAAAGGTGATAACGTAGGTCTTGTTGGGGTTTTTGTTTCTTTAGATGCAGGAAACTGAGTTTACTTTTACTTTACAAAAAGATACTCTGTAAGGAAAGTTTCACAAACGTTATTAACCACAGCAGCACTAGGCCAATGTAATCAAACAACAGTTACTGAAGTTGCAGATGCTACACGTTTCAGAACATAAAACTAAAAAAACAGGGGTGGAAGGGAGTAACACCGGCAACTAGAGAGGCCAGTAAATAATTTATATTTTTTTTCCCCCCAAGCCACAGAAACCCAGTGGAGGCAGCATGACACCTCCACCAGCAACAGCACTCCTCCAGAAGGTAACCACAGTGTTCTTGGCAGCTCATCCCAGCCCCAGCAGACGCATCCTACTCACCCACCACCCTGAAGCACCCACGTCTGTTTCTTCATCAAATACACACTGTACACCAGAGATTCCCATTAAAGAGGGAAAAAAAAATCTCTAATCTTATGCCAGACTAAAAAACTCAATTATAAAAGAATTAGTAACATAAGCACAATACCTGTACCTATTACTAATGAACATTTCTTTTTGAGCTATTTCACAATCTGAATAGCATCTTGTGCTCTAGTCCGTTTGAGTCATTGTCCATCACAGCAAGACTACACAGGAACAAATCAATTCTTCACCTGCTTCCTTATACCCTTTAGGGCCAAACATGACTACTCTTCTAAATAAAAGCCTTGAGAAAAGCCTGTTCCAGTGATTCATTCAAATAAACATGCCAGCAAAGGTTTACATTCCACCAGTTGAATGTAAAAATAAAAAGTGACTATAAATCTTGAGGGGAAAAAATTAACAGGCTGTTCTTTGGTTTTTCATAAAAATATTTGTCCGTTCATATCAGACAACTGAAACATTGCACAGCTCAGTGAGCTATACTAAGAGGAGAGCTAGAAATCAGCTCTATTAGCTAGAAGTTACAGAGTCTACATATTCAAAGCAACGATATGTAATGTACATATCTTTAGTAAAAAAAAAAGTTAATTCTCTTAAATAAAAACAATCATATTCAGTGACAAGTAATCATTCTGAGATACTGTCCACATTATTCCTATATAAAAAAGCTTGCATGCATGCCTGCAGTGAAACCCAGCTAGCTGTATTTAAAACTTTTAAATTTCAAGATTAGCTTGAAAATGCTTTGTCTTGAGAACACACAAAGCCTCAAACTGTTTCACAAATAGGAAGATACTCCACAGAAAAGACCATCTCCCTGCATTGTGGACATCTGAATTAACCAAGAGCAGATGTTTTTTTTCCTCTCACATATTTGGAGACCCATTTCGAAAATCTATAGGATTATTATACGATCCTTAACCTCCACTGGCAGGGTCTATGAAAAGCCTAAGGCAGGCCTTAGATGATCTTACCCAATCCTAACAAAACGACAGCGCCATTCCTACAAATACATGATGGTTAGCTTCTGATGGGATTAGGAAAAGCATGGGAAAGAAAACATAAGGCATCATATGGAATTCAAACAATCTAGAACAGGAACGTGGGGCACAAGCAAACTTTAACAAATCCTGCTTTTGAAAAAACCAGACATACCATAAGTGACAGCCGATTTCAGAAACATCCTATTAAGGCCATACAGTTGAACCATACAGTACAAAGCACGAACATGCTGCTGGTGGGGAAGAGCTCTCTTCCCCCTTCTTTGGAAGCACTGCCTTTCTCAGGATCAATCCCCTCCCCTCAGCTCCCCTGCAGCTGCACACAGCTGGAGTAGAAGCAAGATGTGCCCTTCCAGGGGCTCATGCCAGGCTGGCACGGCCACATCTCCACACCCTGAGCTTCCAAGGAGGGAAATTCCCAGTTCTGCTAGGAAAATAGAGATCCCATCCGATAGTGCTACAACAGTTATTACTAAGAGAGAGGCCTGAGCTCCCAGAGAGCTGAACAAAAGATCTCATCCCATTGCCTTTACAAGTTACCCCAGAGAGCTAGTGATTGATTTTGAGGAAAAAAAACACATGAACTTCAGCTAAAAGACTAATTTTACCAGTTCTAAGCAAGCTTAAAATCTGTCAATACATTCCAAAGTTAGATTTGGATATAGTTTGACTCTTATTCCAAGAGATTCAGCACAAGCATTTGAAAAAACCACAGCAGATCTAGTTTCCACACATGGCACAGTTTCCTTTTTTAGCATGACTGATGTAAGGGGAATTGAAGATGAGCTTCTGCAGTCCTGATGTCCCATAGATGGGAGACAAATCAAATCAGCCTGGACTGGTGCATTCTGTTAATGGACCTTCTCCTGACCTATGGCAAGTAATCTCATAATTCGTATGAGAAACTGCTCCGCTGAACTGGTTTTTAGAAAGGTCGCGAATGGTTATCTAGCAATTACATACAAGAACAATTTGCTGCCCGGTTCAAATATTTGGAAGATGTAGCATTATTGGCATGTTACATGGAAAGATATTTGAAATTCAGAAAAAAAAAAAAAATAGATCCCCCCACCCCATACATCACTTGAGTGTTTGGGTATGGAAGAATTAGCGAGGGTAAATTTGATTTGGTAAACAGAAAGGTCTTTTCCTGACAAGTGAACATTTTCAAATTTAAGGATAGGTATTTTTTTTTTATGATCATTTTTTAATGATTTTTTTTTTTTTCAGAGGGTACCACATCTTTTGTAAGATGATTACCTAAAAGGACTTCCCCACCACCAGTATCTGAGCCACTACAGCCACCTAAAGCCAATGCATTAAGAAAACAGCACGGTGCTGCAGAGGGAAGCAAAGCCAAACTCTGCACAGGACTGCGATCGTCACGTGCACTCAGCACTCTACAGATGCACAGATTTTTAAACATTTCTATGAATTTCGCAGACATTACCTCGAGACAGGGTAGTCGCACAGTGCTTACCCAAAATAGCTGGTAAGATGCCCTAGAAAAGCTGTCAATAATAACACAGGGTTTTCTCCAGAGGAGAATGGACTCCTATCACACTGCTCACTCAGTCCTTCCCTTACATTGCACCAGGGTCTCAAACACAGAAGTTTCTTGATCATGAGTATTCCTCACACCTTCCTGGCTTTCTGAAATACTTTGGTATCAGTGAAGCACAGGTTAAGGGTTCCTGTCCTCGTATCTAGACTCAACAGATTAAAATCTCTCCTATCATGAGCCTCACCCAAAAACCCAACTGTTACTCATGTGCACTTCTCCAGAGAGAAGTGTTTGCTTTTGCACAAAGAATGCTCCTTACGATGCATACCGTGCAAACACGGTTTCACTGAGGAGAAGACAGGAACATCAGCACAGCTCAAGGCTCCAAAGGAAAACTATGTGTATCAAAGCGTGCCGCCAGGAGAGCCTGTGCTCACGGATTCCCTGCTTTGCTGCTCTTCTCACTCAAGCACATCACTTAGGTTTGTGTTTTACACGATACAGAAAATAGATCTTAGTATGTTGCCAATCAAATCTTAACTAACCGTGCATGATAATTAGAGGAAAACTATTAGAGTCCATATGAAACGATCATTTCGGGAAAAAGAAATAGCTGCAATTACGGACATCAGAGGTAAATACAGAACGTCAATGTAACTAAAACAAAATACCCCTTCGAAACAAAAGTAACTTAATAAGAAACCTTTCAGATGTGCCACGTGGTGACATCCCGAGTCCTGAAACCCTTCCTCCCTGTAGCAGACAGGGTCAGAGAACCTGTAAGGCCTGGAGTGACCTTACCCCCTAAGCAAAATCAAGGTAAGCTCTATTCCAAGCCAGTTCACACCAAGAAAAAACATGCTTAGCGTAATGGAAGACTAATTTGGTTGTACGGTAATGAACACAAAATAGATCTAGTTACTGAAAGTATATTATAGGAACTCTCCTCTTAGAAACTGTCTAGCAGTGCATGTGTGCTGTGTTTACACTTATTTTTCCACCAGTTCAAATTCTGATTCACATTCACCAATTTGCCAACAATCGTGCCTAGGTCTGGAAGGAGAGGGGAAGAAATGGGAGAAGAGCAACATGCCAAACCTCTTACTTTAAGAAATTTCTGGCTGAAGCTCACTCTCTTTTTTCATATTTTTTGTGGACTTCAAAAGATTTATAAATACGTCCTTATATTTGAGAAATACAACCTAAGGCTTTCAAACAGCTTACCTTTAACTACAGTTGTTAATGTTTTCTTAATCATGCTTATATTCACAACAGAAATACCACACTGCAGGACTCACAAAGGGATATTTTTTTTTTTGCTGCTGTATTTTTGTGAGGTTCATTTCACAAACCATCTGTTTCTGATAACAGTAAAATACATACATAATGGGATATCTGCCTTAAAACAAGCTCTCAAATAAAAGGTCCTACCTTCCTCCTCCTTCCTTTCAGGCCTTAGTTGGCAGATGGTCAAGAGGATGTTTATAGTAATAGAGGATGTTTATCAACCAACCTTCACAGGTTAAAGAGGCTGGTGCCTTAATAAAAACATTTGACAATGCCTTTTAGCAATCCAAGTACTGAACGTGTAATGCATTCAAATAATTTAATTAAAAAGTAATTGGAAAATACTGCTGCTGCACTCACATCTGCAAAGCTGCCATCTTACACCTATGTGGGTGTAAATCCCCCAAAATACAACCTTCCCTGTGTCTTATTTAAGCATTACTTTAATTCAGAGTAAGTCTCAACGACACTCTTGGGAGTGAACAGTCCCCAATGACTTCACGGTTTGAGAACAAAATACTTATGAATTCCTGACTGTCTTCATAGTGCAATTTTGATTAAACACCCTTTTATTTTGAAGTCAGTTCGATAAATTTATTTAGCAGGTCACAGAGTTGCATGAACTTTATTACACTAATCACAGAAAAACAGAGGCTATACTACAGGCCAGAACTAATCCATATTCTATGTAGAACTTACTGGAATCTTCAAGCATTCCTCCTCATAACACTTTGTGAAACAAGAAGAGTTATTCCAGTTCCAAGAGACGTAACTGAGGTGAGCAAGCCAAGGGTCAGAGGGTCTCCCACTGGGGACACTCTGCCCTCCTCCAGGCTCGCCCCGAGGCACCCAACCCATAGCCCAGTACCATACACTTCCATACATGCAAGATACCTGTCATCATCAGGGAATCGTGCTCCTTTTACTGCTATTCCATTTTAACAAGATTTCAGCAATTACTAACGGAAAGGGACCATCTTTTAAAAAACAAAAGCTCTTGGACACGAACATCGAAGCTGCACATCAAACCCTAGTTTTGCCCTTCAGGATTAAACTGCCAGAGGGTAATTCCATGCTTATGTTAGTCTGGAGCAAAGTGGGAGCCGCAGAGGAAAGAAGTCTTGGCTTTTCCCACTCTCTCAGCCCTTTTATGTGCCGTCACCAACAGCCAGCTGGTGATGTGGGGAGCCACATCGGGGGAGCCAACTCAAATGGAAGCTGAAATGCCACCTTTGGCAGGTCAGCTTTAACACAAGGCAGCTTCCAGCCACCTTCACTGAGTGGCTACCAGGATGCCCATGCTAGCAAGAGGCTGGGGGGAGTACAAGACCACAGTTTTTGGCAGCAACCAAGTCAATTCAGGCTGGATTAAAATCGTCCAGGGGGCTACAATATTAATCATGTACATTTCCACAAGTCATTTTCCCAAGCTTCTGTTCCTGTTGAGAATTTTTATTATCTTATTCCTAACAATCTCTAAACAAGGAAATTGGATCTAGGTTTTTAAACAAGATCCTCTTCCATCACACCACCAGGTAAGCCAGGGCCTAGTCCAGCACATCCAACACAGAGACAGCCAACCAGAGCCTAATGAAAGTACATCTCAAACAAGATGATCAAGAGAACTGTGATCCCCATGAAACAATTAATACAGATAGTCAAAACTTCAGGAGAGGGGATGGCAATACCAGTTATAAAGGGTAAGTAAGAACTTCTCAGACTTGAGACAGTGCAGTTGATCCCCCCCACCAGAACCTTTCTTTTCTTTAAATCAGTAGATCAAAGTCCTGCAATATATGAATTAAGACTTACTATGCATTGAGCTGACCATCCACAAAGTGACAGCTCCCAAACCACCTATTAAAGACTTTCGCTTTTAAAACATGTTAAAGTATATTTTAGCTTCTAAAACTACCCAGAATGTTAATTTATGAAATAGTACTGTACATTTTTGTATTAATTATATTAATATGTCTAAAAAGAAACTTCTAACTTCTAAACTTAATATACTTCTAAAAGAAAAATACTGTAGAAAAGCAAGCCATAAAATAATATAGGTGACATGTTCAGCAGCCCTCAAATTGCATTATAAACATAATTGTCACACGTATACAGCATACTAATTGTAAATATCTAACATATTTTGCTCTAGAGAAAAATTTCATGTTTTTAAAACAAGGGAAATCAAAAGAGTATTAAGGATTTTTAATTGTCTGTGACCTAGCAAGGATAACTAGTAGACTTCTCACTGGGTATCATTCTTACTGATTGAAATACCAGTAATTTCCCTGTAGACCAAAGCAGATCTTATCAAATGACTACTATGCCCTGAAGAGGCCATAAATTAATAATGTTATGCAGTGACTTGATACTGTAGGAGTGAGAGGGGGGAAGGAAGGTGGAAAAAGAATACACATGATGTCAATGAATTGCAGTTTGTTTCTGAACAGCATGCTATCACCAATTTCAGCAGCAATAGTCAGATGAAACGGGTAAATGACTTGCAGGCAGGTCCCATGTGAAGATACACAGCTCTTAAGATAAAGTCTTCACGCAAGTTACATCATGTCAACACCCTTGTATGTAGAAGACATTGTTAGCTCTGCAGTTAGTGACAGCAAGTTACATCTTTTAAAGAGTGCCTCAGCTTTCCAAAGGGAAGCAAGTTAATACGTAATTTTAAGCCTTGCAATATAAACAATTGAGAGCATAGCTGCTGCAGTAACAAAGATACAGAAAGCCACCTAAGCAGCAGATGCACTTTATCAAGGAACCAGAAATTCGAGATGTTCCACAGATAAAAATACATACATACAGACATCTGTACAGTTCTGTACTCATCTGTGCTCCTAAACAGAATGATAGATGAAGACAGACAAAATCAGGTATGCAGAAAACAAAACAAGAATCAGCAAAAAGCAGTGTTTTCACATTTCAAAGTTATAGCAATACAGCACTGAGTTTAACAAGTATTTGAAAGGATTCTCTAAGTACCCTCAATAGCGGGCTCATATCTGCAAGATCCATCACTTATACTCGAGAAGTGATATGTATCTGAAGGATACATATTGGCTGTGATGTGTACCAAAATAGAACACGATAGGTTGAGTTAAGCGAATTATTGATGCTTCAGAAGAACAACAGGCATAGCAGGACACCACAAACACTATGCAAGTGAAGAAAACACCACATTTCTTAATTAGATACAGTCACAGGGAAAGACCTGAAAATGTAGCTTACACAGAAAAGAGCCTCCCAAGGAATAAGTTATCATGCAAACTAACAGGTCTCAGAAAAAACCCTTCAGACTCCTGCATTACCTTACTCCAATGTTAGGGGCTCATCTTATTCCAACAGATCTGGCCATAACAAGAGGACTGGATTCCAGGAAACAGGCAGGGATTGTACCTCATTGGTAGAGAAGGGGCACTTTGGGGCATATTAACATGAGAGTTACTTTAAAGAAGTGACCTATGTAGAAACAGGGCATTAAAGATACTAAAATATCTCACCATTGTGTTAGAAGTTACAAATCCAGAGTGATCATGAAAAAAAA
>JAHREE010000348.1:2190235-2234239 GCA_033628505.1 Tringa tobata | reverse complement strand
ATAATATATAATATAAAAATGTATATAAATATATAAATACTTTAAAATATATATTTTTCAATTTTAAATGAATTAGTGAAACCAATCAATCTCTTATTTGTAAAAAGTGAAGTTAATTTTACTGTATGAACTCTTCTTCCCACAGGTATGAGAGAAAAATACATTAAATGGCCATTTCATTCAGAATTTCTACCTTCACCTTGACCATTAAGGCAGATAATAAAAAGAGCAAGGATAATGTGCTACGTGAGAAGAATCCTTTTATGTAGCTTTTGGTTCAAGGAGGGATTTCCTTCATTCATTCTATTTTTAAAAATCCATGAAACAGGGCTGATGCTCCAGCTAATCCTATTTCTTTCAGATGTCAGTTCAGAAATGAGAGGAAAGATTTGTTTTCAACTTTGAGCAGCTCAGCTTGCGGGTCCCTCCCTGAGAGAGGCTTGGCTATCACTCAAATCCATCCAGCCACAACGAAGTGCCCCAACTCCCCCTCGATGTGCCAGTGAAACCCAAGAAATGCACTATATAATCACAATGGCAAACACCAGTGGGAGGATGTGTGCATGCATAAACACGGCACATCACGATTCTCTCTTCTGGTGAGCTACAAAATCTCACATAACAAGTTATGCCACCCGACTCTCCAAAGGCAGTTTGCCTTCAGCCAGTTAGATGGGAAATTAATGCTTTGTCATGCCATACCATGCAGATTCCCACAAAAAAACCCACCACCCTCAAGATGATTTAGACAGTAAAGGGTAAGAGTTATGAACGAACAGTCACAGAGCAACTAAGGAATGTGAACATCATGCTTAGGAACAGCAGCTACATGAAATACAGGGTGTAGAATAGAGGTGTTCAATTTTATTGTGAAACATAGTTCTTTTGGACAGATTTCTGGAATAAGAGTATCAAAATGTTTCTCAAGGGGAATAAAAATTCCCCGTGATTGTGATTTTAAAGTACACATAGTCAGAATTAAACACCATTAAATACTTCTATTAGCATTGTGTATAACAAATTAAATCAATAGGGCCTACTTTGTACTAGGTGCAGCAAAAACAAAGCCAGTTCCTGAGATAATTACCTAAACTACTTGTCAAACTGCGAGCATTAGGCAATTAATACTGAAACTGTGTTGTCTCCGCCAGAGGGAAAGATGCCATATAGTTAAGGATGTACAAGTTCATCTTCTATTGTGCAATGTCTTGTTTGGATTGCTTGTTTCTATCTGATCTGCATAAATTCTGTGAAGTTATCATTTAATTATGCAGCACGCAAATCCCTGCATTTCAGTTGGTTTAAGCTGTTGCAGTCAGAGCACAGGAATTCATCGTCTCCCTAGTAACACACACCTGGATCCAGGAAAGACTCCGACACAGGCACAGCAACACAAGCAGGCAAAAGCATTTTCTGGAAGTGACTTTAAAAAGACCTCACCCACTGGTGAAGGAAATTTGCTCTAGATGACTAAATTCACAGCCTCTTGCAACCTTCAGAACTGTTTTGCACCAGCCTAAGCCAAACTACTACACACATCCTTGCTTGATGATGGTAAAAAACAAAACAGGCCAACTTTGTAATCACACCAGAAGTGGTGCTCCAAAGGAAGTTACCTGGGGCTAACTCCAGGCATCCCCAAGAGCTACCTCACCACACTGTGACCTGGAGCTCCTCAAGCACCACTGTCTGAAGGAACCATGCTAGAGGACAGTGCCATCCTCTGTTAAGCATCCCTGCAGCTCCAGCTCACAGCCCAATTCCCATCCGTACCAGCGGCAGTCAGTGACTTCATTCTCCCTTTGAGGACAACCCCTGGATAAATACTGACAAATATTGCTGCTAACACTCAGGCAGGCCATTCAAGTCCTTAATGTCTCCTGAATTTCACTGAATTTTTAGAGCTGGAAGAGACCATAGAGATCATCTAGTCCAACTCTCCTGCCAAAGCAGGACCACCCAGAGCATGTCAGATCATGCTACTCAGGACGGCATCCAGGCAGGTCTTGAAAATCTCCAAAGAAGGAGACTCCACGACCTCCCTGGGCAGCCTGTTCCAGGGCTCCGTCACCCTCACTGTGAAAAAGTTCCTCCTCATATTCAAGTGGAACGTCTTATGTTCCAACTTGTGCCCATTACCCCTTGTCCTCTCACTGGCAACTACTGAAAAGAGTCTGGTTCCCTCCTCCTTCAGTCCGCCCTTGAGATACTTATAGGCATTAATAAGGTCTCCCCTCAGCCTTCTCTTCTCCAGACTAAAGAGTCCCAGCTCTCTCAGCCTCTCCTCATAAGGGAGATGCTCCAGTCCTCGAATCATCTTTGTGGCCCTACGCTGGACTCTTTCCAGTAGTTCCCTATCCCTCTTGAACTGGGGAGCCCAGAACTGGACACAGTACTCCAGTTGTGGCCTCACCAGCGCAGAGTAGAGGGGGAGAATGACCTCCCTTGACCTACTGGCCACACTCTTCCCTATGCAGCCCAGGATTCCGTTGGCCCTCCTGGCTACAAGAGCACACTGTTTGCTCATTGTCATTTTATTGTCCACCAGGACCCCCAGATCCTTTTCTTCGGAGCTTGTCACCAGCAGGTCCATGCCTAACCTGTATTGATGCTTAACATTCTTCTTTCCCAGGTGCAGGACCCTACACTTTTCCCTGTTGAACCTCATGAGGTTCTTCCTTGCCTCCTGACTCCTGTAGAACTTCCTGACTACATCTAAAGTTAATTGAAGGGGAGGGCAGGGAGGGAGACAGGAGTATCAGTCCAGGGGCACCATGAGATCAAATGCCATGCAACTTCTCATGCTGCCCGAAGGTGAACTTCTTCAAAGATAACATTTCCCCTGAAAAGAAAAGATGCAGCAGGACTGCAATGCATTCAGTACACCCAACAGCCCTCTGAAGTGACAGCATCTCTGTCTACATATGTAACTTGAAAAAGAATGGGAACAAGAAATACAGAAAAAGTTCAGATGATTCTGCTTTGTTGCTGGGAAGCATCGCAGTCGAGCATCACAGACTCCTTCTAAATTCCCTAGCAAAACAGATGTTGCTCAGTTTTTTTTATATGCAAATCTCTCATCTTTAATCAATTATAACAGATGTTCTAATCAAACTCTGTTCCAATACTCAAAATTTCAGCCTTTTTTTCAAGAAACAAGAAAGCTGTTCTTTCATCATCCAATCAATTAACAGAATTGCATTGTTTTTTCTTAGGCAAAAAAGAAAAAAAAAATATTTATTTCCCAACAACTGGTATACAAATTTCTCAGCAAAGCTGCCTCAATTCAACTCTATTATTCCAACTCAAGTGTGGGGAGCTTTTTCCCCAAAAAGGATACAGCAGAGTGGCTGTGAAAGGCAAGATATTGATTATGACCACCATTCATGATGTGAAAAATTAACTGTCAGGAGAACATTTAATGAATTAGTTCTGCAAACACATGAAAAATGCTCTTTCAACTCCAACACCCTGAGTATTTACAACCCCCTAAAATTACCCCAAGGGCCAAATCACTTCACAAAATTAATTAGTGAAAAATCCCAGTGAACCAATTTTTACATGTATGCAAGAATTATAAAGCACATTTTTCCCCTTCTGCAGTAAGTAGCAGCTGTCCTATTTATCTTTCAGGCTTTTTACTCCACATGGGGACTGCTTACACACAAACTTTGACAGAAGTGGAAGGGTGTATTTTTAAGAGGCTCAAAAAATAATAATTACAAAAGGACTACGTGCTTCAACAGTTTAAAATGAGCATCAGAACATAACCTTTAAAAAGAGCTATATAACTTTCATATTGTTTTCATCTTATTCCCATAAACACTGTTGGCTAACTGAATTTAGCTAGAGAAAGACAAGTTACCCTCTGGGAAAATAAATGATTAGTCTACACTTTAAAAAAAGTGTTTGTTTGAACTTTTAAATATTTATTTTTTTTTCACCTCCACAAAGACTTCCCCTCCCTGCTGGCATCTCCTACACAACCCTCCTCTGTAAGGCTCTACTGCCTGGCAAATAAGACATAAAAATAAAGCCCAGCTAGCAGTTATTTGGCCAAGTGATAGTACATGAAACAACAGGCAATCAAAGTACTAGTGAAATAGTTTAATAGTTATACTGCTGCAGCACAGTTTTCCCACACCATCTCAGAGTTACACAAAATATTCTGCTGGTCCTAGTGCCATCAAGGTAGGCGGCATTTTCTTGAATAAAATAGCAAGATTTACCAATATTCAGGTATTTGTGAAAGCACATAAAGATAACACCAGATGCCTGAGTTTTCAAGCTCCCATCATGACAGATAAGTGCGATTTCCTCCTCTCGCAATGGCTCCAGCTCTCATTTCTACCACCCTCTCTTGGAGAGGACATTAAAAAAAAAAACACAACAACATAAATCTGCATGAAATATCATTAAATCCACACACACACCACCCTAAATGGATGAAATCAGATTAACTCAAGCCACGTGAGCTCACAGTTCGCTATTGCCATAAGCTGTAACCTGACAGACAGCTTATTTCTCCTCCACACGCCGTCCTTCTGGGCTACCTCTCTCCTGGCTTACCTGACCTCCACAGCATCAGCTCCAGCACAGGCTGACACCCTGGGATGGGAAGAACAGGGAAAGAGGAGGTACTGCCAAAGTAGTTATGGAAGGGTTTTCCAACTCTCTCATAATGGGGTTTGTTACTTCAGTATATGTATATATACAAAAATATATATATTTTTATATATAGATAGGCCTCCCTGATATCACTTACAAGTAAAAGCTCCACAAAGCACACAACCCCTAAAGAAGGGAACCAACACATACAATGCTCACAGACACGGGGCTGAAAAAATGCTTTATAAAAAAAAGCAAGCAGCGATGGTTTTCAAAGCAGAAAGTTAAAACTGCGCAAGCCCAACTTTCACAGGTTTTTTTTGATAGGTCATCTTTAAAATCAGAAAGTTTCTGACTTTCGTTTCAGAGGGCACAATATTTCTCAGACCCTGCTGAGTCTCAGGCTTTTCTTCTGACAGCAGCTTCAACTGACTAGTGCTCCAGGCTTGGAGTTTAATAAAAAGAGGTTCATTTTTCAAAAGATGACAATATTATCTTTCAACTGGGAAAAAATGGCAAAAGACTACAAGACAAAATAAAAAGTAATGAATTTTCCAAGTGGGCCCAAGAAAGTTTCAAACAGGAAGAGGAAAATTGGCACATTAAAATTGTATGAATATTATCCACGTTGTTCATGAGGGAAAGCTAATCCTTCCCTGTTAACATTCCATTTTGAAACATTAACAAACATTTTATTAAAAAGCTTGTTTGGCATCATTTGGTACACATGAATTCTGGCCTATGAAACTCCTCAAGTTTACAAGGAAGCATGCCTTTCAGTGTAAACAATGCCATTTTAAAGCCTTCTGACTTTTCATCATTGCACAAGAAGTCTTAAACCTTCTGTTGCATCCAACTGGGTTTGTTCCCTGGCTGTACAGCATTGCCTCCAGCCAGCACTACTGCACAAACCGAAGTTCATGGTCTTTTATCATGCAGTGGATGGACACAGAGTTCATTTTCTCTCCTACCACTTTATCAAATATGTTGCTTTATGTTGACCTTCACGAAGGGAGAAAAGTGCAAATATTCCAAAGCAAGTTTTACCTTAAAGTTGCCAAGACTGTGAATAATTTTCCTATGATATTATGTTTCCTGTCCATTGTCTTACTTCTGCTTAACCTGGACATATCCCATCCAAAAGTAATTGCAAAGCATTTGTTTTTAGTGCGGTACCCAATTGTTTTGTTATGCTAACATCAGCCAGACTTAAGCAATATTGACTATGGTAATTGATGAAATCCAACACGTAAATTACAGCACTCTCTCTGTTAGTTAACTAAAGCTTATATGAAAACTTTTTTGCTTTTGTTTCCCAGAAAAGGAAAAAAAAGCGTAAAGCAAGGAAGTCAAGAATTACAAAGTAAATGAACAGGTTGATACAGCATTTTAATTTCACATATTTTATTACTGTTATAGTTTCAAAAAACAGCAAGAGCCAGGATGAAAGTAGAAAGCTAACCCAATGAAATGGTTAAGTGATAAACTTCTAATTGTCTCTTGCCACCAGGCTCTGAACTTTGGCACCACTGCAATTGTACAATGTCTTGAAATATGAGTTGGTAATTACTGTTGGTCTCTGTATGCAACAGTTCCAACATATCAGCCAAATCTTTCATCAAGAATGAATATGCCTTTTGTTTTCAGTAATTACTGTAAACATTGTCCTGCCACTGTACAAGATTTAACTACAGAAAACCTATACATTTTCATAACAGAGCACTCTGCTTTTCAATTGCACCAGGAGTAGACTGAGCCCATCATGCTGAATGTACTGATCATTAAGAAAAAGCAGTCCATGTCCTACTGCAACAAATACATTTTAAATGGATTAAAATGTGAATCTACCCTGGAATCCTTTTTTACCTCCACCTGAAAGACATCTATAAACCTCTCTTAACCTGTTAACCATGCAGGCAATAAGAATGTTAGCATAGCAGAAACGCTCTGGTCTTGGCACTCTGTTACTAATATAATGGACATGTTTTATGGAAGGTTTGGAGTTAATTCAAGACAAAAAACCCTGTTGCTGCTGTTGTCCTGTTGTGACAACCCAAAAGAAAGAGATTCTGAACATAGAGCCTTCTTTACAACAGTTCAAGCCATATCTTTACAGCCTAGTTTACCATCACTTTCCTCATATTCTCCTCCTTTTTGTTGCACTTTCCATTTAATTTTTTGCAGTTAATTGAAAATTATTTTTTCTTCTTGTTAAGAATGTTTATTCCACATTCTATGTGTATGTGTTCAGTGTATTCATATACACCAAACAAGCAGAAAGATGTCCTACATCTTTTTCATACGATAAAGGCCTGCAGAAGTATTGCCAGATACATAAAACATAATGGAATCTTATCTTCTGAAAAAAGTGCAATGGCATCTCTTCCAGCCAAATGGTGTCTCTTGCATGCTAAATTAATTTTTAACAATTTTAAGTGCTCTGAAGAAAGAGAGCAGACATGCCTAAAATGCCAATGAAATATTTTCATACATGTACATAAGTCTAATGCTGCAATTTAGATTTTTGTGAACTACATCACGTGGCCAAAATACATTTCAAACTGCCTTCTGGCCTCCACTTCAACCACAATACATGTTTAGATTACAGCATTTCTACCCTTACCCAAACCCCTCAGAGAAACAGTCTGTGAAACTGTGACACTATAATGGAGCTGAATGTTTAGCAGCTAAACCAAAATGTGTTTCGCTTCAGAGAAAGAAAATTTTAATGTGCTAAGGAAGAAGGTGAAGGGTTTAGGTTTGTGCTCGTCTTTTTTTTTTTTTTTCCTTTTTTTCCAAGAGGTTCATATACTTGAGCTGCTTCATTTCTTCACCCACTGCAAAGACATTGTTTAAATACAGTATAAAAAGTAATATGGCTGTGTGTTTCTCAAAAACAGCCAGGCAAATTTCTTGCAGAAAGCAAGAATGTATTGTTCTGTGGCAAAAACTAAGGATTTAAAAAGATTAAAAGCAAGACCTTTGGGGAGTAAGTTAATATTTCTACCAAAGCAACCTGTTCCTTCTCTCAAACTAAACCGATGACAAAACTTCTGAAGAGGAAAGTCTCCTGTTTGTCACAAGCCTCCCACAGGTAAGCTCCCATAAAAGTGCTGATTCGCCATTATTAGTTTTTCATTCTATTCCAGCATTACTACTGACAAAAAATGCTAGCATGCACAGTAAGTGCTTGCTAACCACCTGCATTCAGCTGATAAACCACATGTTATTTCTCTTGCCAAAGGCTTGCTGAGGGAAGTACTCCATGGGCAGCACCTTGGTAGTTAAGTTTCTAACTTCTCCCACTGCCTTCTGCCTCCAGCATGATTTTTACACCTCCTGGGTTTCCCCCCTCCCCTTTTTTTTTTTTAAATAATAAAAAAAAAAAATCAGAACACAAGGTCTTCAAGAAGAATTCAACCTTGGGCTCTTATTTCAGATGGCACATTTAACAAATACACTTCACTGCCCTGTGGCATGTGAGGGATGGCAGAACAGCCACCTCCACTTCTCTGATGGCCAGCCTCTGCACTGCAGTGTCCTTGCCCTCCCAAGCAAATCTTTCTACCACACTACCAAGAAATTTCCTACCAAATCCCCGGGCAGATTCTGTCATCCACAGTTGCCAGGGTCACCTCCTCAGATGAACCAGCTCAGGAACTCCTCTTTTGTTGCAAAAAAAACAAACAAAAAAAAAAAAAAAAAAACCACCAAAGGCAAACTGGGTGTATGGTTAAAAGGAAAAGCGACTAAAACCAATATCCACTCAATTTTAAACATAGAGGGATAGAGCGTTGCTCTACAGTTGTATGAAATCAAGCAACTAGTACTGAAAATCCTGCTAACAAATAATTTCACCAGTTACTGGTGTCTTTAAAAAAAGGCAGTAAGGGGGCAAGAAAACAGCAGGTTTTCATGGACTGAGTTGCTTTTACCAACATTTGCAGCTGGTATATAGCAGAATACTGCAAAAAATGTTTAAATATTAAAAAACAAAAAACAACTAGCCAAAACTGCATACACATGGCTCTTCCTCCTTTTTTTAAAAGGTAGATATGCTTCTCTCTTGTTTGTTATTGATTTGGAGGAGCTGAAGATTAGGGGGAAGCAGCAGAAGAAATTATGTTTAAATGCATTTGAAAAAGAACAAAGCCTTAAGTTTTCACAATGCTGCAAGAATTACATTGCCAATTTTTCTCCTCCTACCCTCTATTATTCTGTGTGATATAATCACATATTACATACAGTTGTTAATCAAAAGCTTCTCAAAGCTTTTCACAAACATCTAGTTAGGCCTTATAAAAGAAATAGTAGTTTTCCATCTTTCCAAACAAAGACGACTCCCAGACAGGGACCTGATCCAAGACAATGCCATGTCTCAACCAGAACCTGTGTTATCCATTCCTCACTGCCGTGCTGCCTGGATCTCACCTGGGTGTTCTTTCTGGTCTCCCTCAGAGAGCTTTAAAAACACTTACTATATACATTTAAACATACACCTTAAAACTCAGTCTAACTGCAGAGAAACCGTTCTTCAAATAAGCTGCAGGGTTTTCTTTGTATTAGGACCAAATCATATTACAAAAAGCATTCTAATTACATCTGAACAATAGTACTTCTAAAAACCAACCTGGCAAAACAAGCTCCTGAGCCCAGCAAGGCACATTAAGATTTGTAGGAACCAAACATGCCACAAAGGACATCAGCTTCATGTTAAACTTTCGGACCCTTCCTCTCCTTGAAAGCACACCACAATGAACATGCTGCCCAGGGTCCATTTCAGCAATATTGTGATGAATGTTTGGGACCTTTAAAGGTCCCTTCCAACCCAAACCGTTCTAGGAACCACACTAATATTAATCAATTAACACTACATCAAATGAATATTTGGGATCATCATCTACGTGAAAACAGCAGAAGATAAAGACTGTATTTTGAAAACAAGGCACTTTGCTGTCTTCCTTAGACATGTTAGAAAAAAAGACATGCTTAGACAAAAGCAATCTTTGTTGTCATACTGTACCTTACAGAGCAAGCACTGGAAGGAGAACCTACTCCAGGCAGAAAAGGAAAGGAAAAACATAACCAAACCTCACTGTGCAAATCCAGGTCCCAGGCAAACTTGTTTTGTAAGCGGTCAGTTTAGCTGGAGATATTAATATTCCCAAACCACTTGCTTACAGCCAAGGACGTCAGGAGTGTGACCAGACTGACTGAGGGCACAATGAGCCAGGCAGGTTGGGCAAAGGGCCAAGCCAGCCTACCCTGGACAGACCGCACTCGCACAATCCCCGCGGCTGGAACTGTGAAGATGGAGAGGGGGAACTATTTGGTGGTGGGATAAGCACAGTGCCTTTTTCAAAGACACCTTTGGTCTATATCAATATGGTGTTTTTCTCCGAGAATGGGAGAAGCCATACTGCAATGACATGCACCAACAGGCATAAACATTTTTCTCATCTGCACAAAGGTCTAAGATGAGGAATTGTGGGGTAACACTAATGAAAGTACCCGACACCTTAAACCACTTCACATCATCCCTCCCGCCTCCATAAAATTTTCTCAAGACAGGTAGTAAGTAGTCTCTAATAAAGCTCTGTATAGACAAACTCTCCTTTTCCCCATTCTATAACGTTTTATACCTTAAAAAGAACCACATGACTAAATGTAATTTACCAGATATTAAACTTAAAATTAAAAGGCAGCACCCTTTTCTTTATGGTGACCTGACAAAGAAGGTGAAAAAAATTAATAAAACTTCAAAAAGGCATAATAAAATCTTCAACATTCATTAAGCTATAGTCCAAGCTATTATTAAATAGCTAGCATTGCAGCAGAAGACACAATATGCCAACTGAAAGTTTAGAAATACTTTTTACAAAAAATCAAAACACGGTTAAAACATGGTAAGACATGAGGAACCCAAGGAAACAAGAAATGTTTATGAACACAAGCATCTTGAAACAAGCCTAAGCATCCAATCCTCCCTTCTTTCTTCTCTGCTCCTTATCTATTCACAGGTAGAGTCTCACAATACCTGTAGAAAATACAAACTTTCAATTGTGAGTGAGCTACTACACAAAGGCAATCTCTTGCCTCCAGTTCCAAAATAGGCAGTAGCTCTGACAGCAAACTGTCTGTTATGAATACTGCGGGGAAAGAAAAGGAATAATAATAATAATACAAAAAAGCAGCTGGTGCCCTTCCACACAAACACAGAGGCCAGACAACCCTGGCTATAGCCCCGTCTGTACCACAGCATCCAATAGTCACTTTGTCGTGAATCTAAAAAGACTAAAGTAAAGCCCTAGATCCTCCTAAACTGAGAGACAAAACTGTGAATTCCTAATGCAACAGTGCGCTCAACACCAGTGACTGAGCACATTTCATTGCCATTTTTTTAAATAGGGTAAGAATACATCATGTCCAATAATCCAATTATAAGCATACGAGCATCTGCATCATCTTCACAGTTGCACTCATGTCTACACTCTGGGAAATTATTTTTAGCATATTCATTTAGAAATCATCCCTATCTTTTCTGTTTCTAGTATAATGTGCTACTCTGTATCAATCATAAGATTTCATTATCTGAAGCGCTGGACAAACAAACTTTAGCAATTTATTTTAGAAAAAGTAATTTGATATTTCTTAAATGAATATGAACATTAAGGGAGACTAAGTCAAGTTCTACTTCATAATTACTCATTTCTGTGAACATTTGTTGACATTTTTCAGCATATGGCCATTTTTTCTAAAGCAGAATCCAAGTTAAATTTCATGTAAGTGACTTAAACTGTTTCCCAGCAGTCATGCATTACTCTTATCTCTACCAGACACAGAACTGCAAGATTTCCTGATAACCACCCACTTGGAAGGAAGGAATAGAGAAACCAACAGAAACCTGGGGATATTCTGCCATTCTTACCTTCCAAATGAGCGTACTTGGTGTTTAAAAGAAGCTCTACTGAAGAGCTCCATCACTTTTTTTTTTTTTAAAGTACAAACAGGGAAGGAGGAGGATGCACGTCCAATATTACTCCAACAGTCACGCCTCCTTGTCCAGGTCACAGAGGGGCCCTATGCAAGACCTTCCTTCCCTTGACAACATCTACACACTGCACTTTTTGTCTGCTTTACACATTTCTTCCCACAGCTGATGCATCCCCATTCTAAACATACACACTACTCGTTTCAGAAACGTATGCTAACTTCATGCTTACTTCTAGTTTTAGCCTAGATCTCATTTCAAACCATCTGTAATAAGGAATAGATAACTCGCTATTATCAAAGTGGATGTGGAGAATATTAAATGGAATGGCATTTAAAGAACCGATGAGAAAGTATGGCAACGCGCAGAAGTAAACAAATACAGGACATCCTTTCCATAAGGAAGCCAAGGAACAAACAAGTTACACAATGCGTTTTATAAAAAGCAACTTTTAGTGTTTAGTGAAGGCGCAACACAGTAATCTTTTATGGAATTATAGCAAGCAAAACAAAATACTAAACAGGAATATGAAGAAATAATGAATTAATTCAGAAAATGCTGTGTGCTTTTCAAAAGCAATTATGATTTTGATACAATTCTGTTACATAACTTTTACTTGAATACGTTCCCTCAAAAAATACACTGTAATCAGCACAAAATAATAGATCTCTTTCCTGTTGATATGTTGTGCTTATCACTAGCTTAAAATGAAAAACAGAACTTCTTACTTTTTTAATTTAATTGCACAGGCCCTATCAGCCAATACAGCGTTTTCTTGTCTTGTGATTATTTTTTTTTTAAATCAAAAAAACCCACCAACCTATCATAATTCTCTGCTTTCTGGAAGTAATGATGAGATACAGAAAGGAAGTTGATGCAACAAAACTGCAGAAAATAGCTCAGATTGTTTTTATAAAGGAGAAAAAGGAAGGAAGGAAAAGAGCTATTCAGAATATGGAAGCTTTTCTAAAAAGATTTCACAACGCAGTTAAACTAATTAGGCTGAATTTTTATACAGCTAGATTATTTTATTATATTAAGAAGATATGCAAAAGCAAATTTCTAGGACACCACAGTGTCCTACTAAAATACTGAACTTTCACACCTGCATTAGGACCATTAGGACCACTGCACTGTTTGGTAGAAGATGCTGTGTCTCAGCCACATGATCTCAACCCACCCTTGTTTTCACACTAGTATGTGCTGAGCAACGAGTTGCATCACTTTGCTGCTCTGGCTGAAAAGAAAGAAAAAAAAAATCCAAAAAGGGGGGGCGGGGGGGAGGAAGAAGGCCTGTGCAGATCCATGAGCTGATGTGTTTTGCTGTCTATGCATCAATCTATTCTTAGTATTGCAACAAAGATAAGTAGAATGCTTCAGCAGGAAGAAATTACGTAGCAGCAGTGCAATTTTAGGTTGCCTCCATCATGGAGCATCACCTCACACGTGGAATCCTGTTTTACCTTTGGCTAATACCAACACTACACAGAACATTCTCCGAGTGCATGCACTCTAAGAGGTGCCTTTTGAACACGATGCATGTTTACAGGAGGTCTGGAATCAGTCAGTTTTCTAACCTACCACAAAGATCAAACCTCATTTTCAACACAGCTACTAAACTTAATTTTAAGACTCTTCACCAAATTTAAGCTAAATTACTTTTTTGCTCATTGTTTCAGAACAATGCATTTCCACGAGGGAAATCAGAACCTGTATTAGAAAACTATGTAGTAGGAAATGGGATATTTAATGAAAACATTATATTCTCTGACATTTCAAATCCCATTGCATTCTTGAAATAATTTACATGATTGGCCCTTCACCCCATCTTTCGTGCTCACAAACTGTGTCTTATACAGCTACCACAAAGCACGACAACTTTAGAATTATTCCCTCTTGAGACAGCAAACCAAATGCTGAATTGCAAAGCATCTAATAACTCTAAAATTCTACTTAAAGACAGCAGCCAAAGAACTTATTAGAACTAGATAATATTCACTTTTGAAATTTCCTGCTTACTTGGCACAACTGAAATGCCTGATCTTGTTTTATTTTTGAAAGAAATCAACCACAAATTTCAAAATGTAACAGCAAACATCAAGTAACTGCTGGTTTTTGTTTTTCAGCATTTCTATACTGAAAGACTAACTTATTAAATATATTTTTTAAAAGTAACAGATGCAATATTGTTGTTCTTTCCTTCCACTTTTTGCGGCTTAATCCTGGAATAAAAAAATTTCATCCAAAGGATGGCATTCATGCCGCCAGCCCACATATACTTTTTGGCAGGCTACAAAGATGTCAGTGCTCCTCACAAAGCAGTTCTGTGCTACGTGGTGACTGATGCCAGTAAAATAGTACCCCAAAGCGAAGCCCATAAAATGTATGCAAGCATCAGAACCCATACTCTGAAAATTCATTTGACTTGATTCGTAATAAAGTCCTCAAAGGCCTTGTAACTCAAAAGAAAAAAAAAAAAAAAAATCTACAAAGTTTGTGTCACCCCACACTTCATTTTTAACTGGAAAAACACACTGAAGAATGGAGAAAACACAAAAACCACTCATGGAGAGCCTGAACAAAAATAGGCTGAAGACTCCAATGCAAGATATTTCTCTCTCACATGCCTTTAAGTAATTATTGCTTTCAAAGCTCTTTGTATATTCTTTGACATTGGAAACAGATGAGAAATTGTATCTTGAGAAGAAAGAAACACTGGTTCATAAAAAGAAGAACAGCAGCAGCACCGGAGGTCTGTGCATTAATTTTTTTCCCTTACAAATGCATAGTAAGTAATAAAAATTTTTCAGCTCAGCTCATCTTTTGCAGAGTAACATACTTCTGATAGGACCATTAAATGAAACATAGTAAGAGACACACTGTCTTCTATTTCTCGATTCCTCAAAACCCGATTCCCTGAAATCCAGTACTTCCATGCAGCTGCAAGCTGAATTCATAGCTCAAGCTATTGGGTGGACTTTGCTACTCAGATTTCTAGAAGCAAATACTATTTTCAGGACCTAATGGACTTTTTTGATGAAATAGACTCATTAACCAGACGTGAGAGTAAATAACCTTTATAGGTGCAGTACGCAGCAACTCTTTTGTTAGGTATGAAGACATAAGCTCTCTGAAATATGCACATACAACACACAGTTATGTATGCTTAAAATATAATACACAGTTTTAATAACGTAGAAGCTGGTAATTGTGGAATAATGTTTAGCACACGAACCAAGTTCTCACCTTGCTTTGCATTACTACTTTGCCATTTTAAATTCAACTGGGTTTTTATGCATCTATAAGCAATTTGAATCTGGATCAAACCATTTGGCTCCAAAAGATCTTCCACCTCTACTCTACACTGCAAAGTAAAAAAAATTATCATGCAAAATATAGGATTGTGTTTCCCACAAAGAGATGGCAGGCAGTCATAAACCAGGGGAGTAGATACAAACGCAAAGCACACATACATGGTCTCCACGATTGTATGACACATTAAAACAGTCTTCTGCTCATCATCCACATCAAATTCTCATCACCAAACTTCCTTGTGTAACTATCCATGTATTTGCATGCAATTATGCTGCGTCAACAAGTGGCATATGAGGTCATAATACTCTATGCGATCAGATTTCTCCTTATAGGTTGTATTTTTTAAAAAAGTAAGCCATTTTTAATAAAAGGCAACAATAATATAACTTACATTTTGCCAAATACAAGTTCAGACATTAATCAAATGTACAACTGTAAACAAAAATTGCTATAACAAATCATTCAACTATTTGCATACTCAAGATTAAAAGATAGATTTGAAACTTTTTGTTCATATTCTCAACATAATTTGTTATGGAGTAGAACAAAAATACCAAGAGAAATAATCTTCTGCAGTATAGCACCATTCTACATTTATTGGTCATGGCAACAAAGTTTTGCTTTTAAATCCATCTGATAACGAAACATTTCCAGAAAACCGAGAACACAATGCTGCTTAAGAAGCCAGGAGGTCTTAGTACAATATACAGATGAGACTTGGAAATATCAAACAGACTTCTTCCTGACTATGAATGGAGATGAAGAGTTGTATGTGCTTAGCAGGCTTCAAGTTATGATTTTTATGTGTTTATAATTTTTTTCCTAAGTGGACTACTTCAAAAATGTTTTGGGAAGAAACATCGTTTTCTCTTTTACCAGCTTTGCAATTGCAGAATCTAACAAGCTATCCCTAAAATTTAAATATGTAGTTTTAGAAGATAGAAATCCTTTTACTAAATCTTTCAACCACACTAGCCAACTGCAACTTGCCAAGGGAAGCTCAGAAATAGAACCATTCATTAAATAAATGCACTGTTCTGCACCAGGCAGCCCACAGAGACAACTGCAATGCTAAAATCCATATAGTGTCAACTGCCGTGATCACATACCTAGTGAGGCTTCACTTCATCCCCAATTAAAATGTACGTATACTATATTTATTTGTTTTCCTGAATGTATCGGGGATGCTTCAGACTACCAGAATTCATTTCAAAATATTAACTAATAAACTAATGTCTTCCTCATCTACAAAAAGCCTGCTAAGATTTCTTTACTGGCACACAAGACTCCAAATGCTAAGAAAAGACTTCTTGAATATTTCTTCAAAATTAGAAATTTGTTTTATTATTATCGCCCATTACACACAGTAACATGGCATACTGAGATAATACTGCTTCTGGTTTTAAAACTCAGATTATTGTAGAAGTGTAATGGAAATGTAATTACTTAAGTTACATTAAGTTAATGGCAGCAAAGAAATAAATTTCAGTTATTCTTTTATCAGTGAAGAACCACTATACAACTATGGTTTTAATTATTTTTGATGTAGGTTAGTCATATCACACTCACTCCCCCAATGTTTAACAAGAAATAAAAGCAGAAAGTAGTACTGCTCTTTATAGCAGGGGAGAAGGTGGGGAGTTTTTTGCATACAAAAATACAGTAAATATTCATCAATGACAGCAGGGCTTTACTCAAAATCCAGGCACAGCAGGTAACTTCCTAAATTTTGTTTTCTCCTAGATTACCCAAAGTTGCTCAGTTTCAACAAATAATTGCAGCCAGGTAATTTGGAGGGACCATTTTGCCTCCCAGTAACTTCCTGGCTGAAGCAATTAATTCACAGATTATTTTCAATTCCTTACAGTAGTTAATTCACAGATTATTTCAGTTCCTTACGGTCACCTTGCAGTTTATGCTTAGCCTGCTGTTTACATGTCACCTCCCTATTCACAAGTTGTCATCACTAACGATTAGTATCAGCAGAGCAAGTCAGAGGCAATAAATATCTTACAAGAACCTTATAAGCATCAATTTCAAAATAAAAGACAAGTAACAAGAGAGCTAATATTTTATTATGGAAATTTACCTGCAAAAGTTTTTTGGTGGGGTTGCAGAGGGGGTTTCATTAGGTTTTTTTCATTCACTTCCATAATAATACAATATCCAAGGTAGATTTATCATTTACCTGCAGACCACCTATCTATGAAAGCTGAGGTAGATCCTTAGAACTACTGTTGAACTACAGCAGAGTCCCAGGACCCACCTGCCTATGCAATGTCAAAAGTAGTAATGGACAAGCAGTAATCAAGACATAAGGCAGGCAAATGGGAAGCATTTGAGTGCACAGGTTAATAAAATTGTCTAACTGGACCCGTTGTTATCTTCTTCAGGCTTCAGACAGACCCACAGTTGGTCACTTCACAGCAGTTCTATGTAGCTGGCACATAGTTTTATGGAAACTGCCGTTTTGTTCTAGCACTCAAGCTGCTATTAAAGAAAAGTTTGACTGATCCATTAAAGCAGTAAAGAACTTCAAAAATAAAAATGTGTGCTTGCTGACTATCTGCAACAATGATCTGGGATACAAGAACTCATTTCAAGGTAAAAGAAATACCATGGGAACCTACAGAACAACTGAAGAAGCATTATGATGTTACAAAGACTTACTTATTCTATTACTGAGCAATAATTATGTTTGGGAGCACATGTGAGAGAACACCACTTATCTGTTTTCTCCATCAGACACTATTTTCTAACTATAAACGCACACAGAAATAAAAGACTAGATGTTTTGGTAGAAAGCAACATAGCCACTGACGACAAAAAAATAAAAGTCATTCTTTGGGTACAACTAAAAGCCGTAAATGTCCTTGTTATTCATACAATTTCATACCCAAGAACAGGTCAGAAAAGACGATTTTCTCTTTGTGGATACCAACATGAAACTTTGGAGGATTTGTTTGGTTTATCTTATATTCATGTAAATTTTTCTGCCATACTAAAGAACAGATTTACCTCAGAAGTAAGTATTACAAAGCATCATACTGTACTTGCAATTAATTCTCAAAGGCAAAACTAACTTACACAGAACATTATCATCCACGAAACACTAATTACGTTAGGATTATTAAGTGATTTTTTAGAATATCATTCTAGAATTAACATGTATCGCTTGAGACACTATCAGAAACAAGTTAATTCATGTACTGCTTCACAAGTATTATATCTGACATTTTACAACCCAGCCAACAGAGATTTCCTTTTTTGTATGTTATCTAGAAGTCTCAGAGAAAGACTTCTAAAGGCAAAAGGACCAAAATTATTGTGAGTTTCTTCCCCTTGCTATCTGAATGTAACACAATGCCTCTCAGATATCCTCAAAACCTAGTGCAAATGCGTTTCCATACCGGCTCTCAAAACACACATATTTGCCACGTGTCTAACAGCACAGCTCTGACCATCAGCCAGCCACTGGGCTACCCAGGGGTCTTAAATACCTGTGCAGTATTTGCAGTATACGATTTTCCCCAACCATGAGGGGGAAGGTTCACCCTGGGAGACTCCCCCACCACCCGAGCACCGGGAACAGGCACAACCAGCCGCCTCAGCCGTGTCCCGGTACTACCTACACAGTTAAACTTAATTGCAGTCACATATTTTATTCAACAGTTTAAAGTGTTCAAACAAAAGAACCTGTCAAGTAAAGCTGATATTTACAGTACTCGCTCCTTTCAGAAACTTCATTAAGTCAGCTTCTTATTAAGCAGCAGCCATGAGGAACT
This sequence comes from Tringa tobata, assembly GCA_033628505.1. Lineage (NCBI taxonomy): Eukaryota > Metazoa > Chordata > Aves > Charadriiformes > Scolopacidae > Tringa > Tringa tobata. The sequence continues at coordinate 2,215,540 of JAHREE010000348.1, read as the reverse complement.
GTTTACAATATATTAAAAATGCACCTTCCTAAGTGTAGCAAACAAGCCAGGGTGTGGTTGCCTCACAATTGGCAGGGAACGTGTGTCTTACAAACATTTCCAGTTCTACTCTGCAGCAGCTTGGGTTTAGGGCAGCACAATGCAACAGGTTAAAACGCATTCAAGAGTTATCTCACGCCATTGCCACAACTGCAAGGTGTGCCTTTTGGCTCTCCTAGAGACACTCTTTATTATTCATCTCACTTCGCTGGCCTGTTCAAAGGAAAACATCATCATTTCTTTACAATAAGGCATACAGTAAAGCACGCCAATTTCCATGAAGAGAAGTCCAACCATTTAGGATTTGCTAAAGGAGACGATAAAAACTATTCAATGTAATGCATCCAAAAAGTTCTAGAACATACATGGAAGCTCAGGAGAACAGCAAGATCTCTCATTGAAGGGTCTTAAAGAAACCAAATTCTGATAGGATGACAGCACGACAAATTACCTGGAAATTATAACTCATCAACAAATACAAAGTGGGAGATAAGCAGAAACAGTAAGATTTTTTTAAAATGGTGACCAAGAGAGGAAAAAAAAAAAAGCAAGAGGCTGATGCACTGATACCCTTTCTCAAGGATCTACACTTGGATCTATGCTCATCAACATGGAGTAAAGTGCCAGATACAGAAACTTCTGTGAACTTTGGAAGCCAAGGAGTTCAAGATTCAGATTCAGAATAATCTTGCCTGAAAGTCGGTGTGGATAGCTACAGAAGGGTTGCACAGTGATGGGTTGATTATGAAATAAAGTGTGAGATGAAATCCATTGGCAATAAATGCAACAGGAAGCAATAAATAATCTCAAGTGAATCTAATATTAACAGGCTTCATATTTGTTGTTAACCCTTCAGACTACGACTTGAAGTCACTATGCATAATTCACTGAAAACATCAGTGTTACACCATCAAAAGGAAAGTGAAAAGAGTTGAGATATTTTAGAAAGGAAAACAAAACAGAAAAAATCACCACATACAATTACCATGGTTGTTCTTGACTACTGCTTGTGACTCACATTGTTCAAAAAGATAATAGAGGGACGAAAGAAAGGTACAAACAACCAGATATAGCATGGCTTCCATACAAACAAAAATTAGGAACAATTATGGCCTTGGGGGTATAAAAAAAAAAAGACACAGCTAAAATCATGACCACAAACAAGAAATAATTATCGATGATATACAAAGATTGATGAAATCTCATTAAGATAACCGGAGTTTAACAAGAAATTTGAAAGTAATTTTCTTCTCCGCAATATATGTTGTCCTGTGGTCACAATTATAAAGGTCAGAATTATAGTTTGAATCAAGAAGTGAATCCACTGAAGATCAGGCACTTTTTAATACAATACCCCAAATGTGTCATCTCCAGTGCCAGTAGCCCTGAAGCAAGTAGAACACAGTAAAAATAACTGCTTGTAATATACTATTTCTTAATTTTTTTCCCCCTGATATTAAAAAAAAAGTGGGGGAAGGAGCTGTTAGGTACAGTTTTAGCAGTATTTAAGGCTTAGATACAACAATCCCAAAAACTGATACATGTAAAATAGTTTTAATAAGCATCTAAGTGTCTCTCAGATTACAAGTGTTGTCCTCTCATTTTTCAGTACATACGCTATTTGTCATCTCCTGAATGCTACCAGAACTTTCTCTTATTAAATCAAAGTTTTCTAGCCACCATTTGGGGCACGGGAGGAGTGTGGAATGTCACAAGGGTCACAAACGAGCCACCTGAAACTACAGACTAGCAATTGAAATTGAACAACATGCTTCATATTAAGGAACCTCTACAAAACCTGGAAGAAATCCCACACATTCCTGTATCATCAGAAAATTCATATTAGGTTGAACGATGCATGTAATGAAAAGAAAAAAAAAGTTTTTAAAATGCAGCCTGGGATACTGACAAGAAGTTATATTCTTTTCATACACCAAATTTTCAACTGCTCAAGGCTTGCATCCTTACATGCTTCAATCCTTATAAACACCTCTGATTTGTAAAGCACATATTGAAGATTATGCAATTGTGCTATGGCTGCCCCAAAATATTACGTGCTGAAAGCACCACAGTGTTTACGGACAAAGCTTGCCAAACAGTCATTCCATCAAAACCACAACTCAACCACTACTTGAGCTAAACTTGTTCGAACTAGACTGAAATACAGATGTAAAGTATTATGTTCATACTAAATTGCAAAATAAATGCCATGAAAACAAAAACAACACACCTGTTGGAATGCATTCACAGGAACAATCTGCCATGCACAGAGCTGGCAGTGACACCTATGCCTTCGTAATACAGATTTGAAAGAGGAGTGAAAAAAAGCAGAACAGCAGGTTTCATTACAGCAACACAAAGAAAATTCATAAATACCTCAGACCACTGATATTGTTTAGGTGGGGGGATTTTTTGCCCTCTCTCAAAATGGCACTGAGAAATGAAAGGAATGATACACCCCCAAAAGGGGAAAGGCCAAAAAAAATTTTAAAAAAGAGAGAGAACCACGGAGTCTGTCACCTATAGATTTCAAGTACAGCTTAAAATGTCACAAGATTATTCTCATCCAACAACTGTGTATTGCATAAAGAAAGAGATTTTGTCTCTTCCCAGTTTCTAGAATCCAAAAATGACCCACAGCAGCCTCAATTAACATCCTTGTTGCAGAAGGTTATAAAAACAAACGAAGTAGAGAAGAATTGCTGTAGCTCTGAGTTCTCTCAGAATGAGACAGCAGCTGCACTTACACTCGCAAAGTTCCATTTCTTACAACCTATGTTCTTTTTGTTTTACAAATAAAAGTTATAGCAGCTTTGAGATTTTCAGATAAGGAACTTCCTTTTCCAGTGTGATTAGCTGCTTTTAAAAAAAAAATACATTTCCTAGCTTTGCTGGTCTTTCAGAGAAGACAACATGTAAAGACCCAGAAACACCTGAAGTTACCACGCTATTTTTAGGATGCGGTTTGATGAGCACGTCTTTTGGTGCAGCTTCTTTCCTCTCCACTGCTGTCGCAATTGTGTGAGCACATAGGAGGTGGAGGAGGGCAGAGAGACAACGAAGTGGCTCGATGACTCGTGTGGCAGTGACGTACCCAGGAGGGAGGCCTAGAAGCCAAACCCAGCCGAGAGCAGAAAGCCAGGACTCCGTAAGCCCTCACCACCAGGGAAATAGGCCAGTCACAACAGTTTCAGGTGTAGCTCTGACTCACAAGGCACCTTAGTTCATCACGAAGTATATTACACTATGAGTCCCTTTCCTAGGCCGTCAAACAAACAAATTTGGGAGACATCTCAAAATCAAAACTGCAAAGGAGAGCGAGTAAAATCCTGGCCTATAAAACCTGCACCTGAGCAAAATTCAGTCTTAGGTGCTTATAAGGTGCTTAGGCGCTGTCACCCCGAAGTGTTTAGGTGCTTTCAAATAAAAAACCCAAAACTATATTCCATCTTAACCATGCGGTGCTCCTGTAGGCACATAAGATTGGCTCACTACCGTTCAGAGAAGAGGGCCATTCGGCACACAAGAAATTAACAAGGGATATCTCTATATAGTTTAGATTAGGCAGCAATTACCTAAGAAGTTTTAAAAATTCACAATATACCTTTCTATCAAAACCAGCCCAAAATTTCATTAAAGACAAAGCACAAACCATTTTAGGGAAGAATAACTGAAGTCATTACACTGAAGAGCCCAAGTACTCCTCAAAAGGAGGCACAAAGGAAATAAATTAATATTTTCAATAATTTTCTAATCTGCAAGGAGCAAAGAGGATCTAAACTACTGTTAACTTATCGGTATCACAGTGTATGTTAAATCCACCTTTACTCTTCCCTGAGCTGACTTGTTTTAAGAACCATGAAAAAAAAAAATCCACCTGCACACAGGCATATTACTTTCCCCTGCTCCATCATGTCAAGCACAGAAAATCTTCGTGTTTAAAAAGAAAAATTAAGCCAAGTCCCTGTTAGCATTGCATGGCAGGAATTACATTATCTTCAGAAGAAATAAAAGAGCTTTAAAGCGTAAAGTCACTGTACTAAGTCAAATTACTAAGTCAATTTTGCCATAGGATGATCCTTTCTGTCCACCAAGATCCTTTTATTCTTACAATGTATTTTTAAAAAAGTCATTCTACTTTTGAGCCTGCAAGAACAAAAGGTCAGAAACTGTTTAAATGAGTCACCTGCAGCTATGAAGCTATAGAAGTCATGAGAAGTATCACAGAAAAATCTAGACATGGTTTAACTATACACTGTGGAATCGATCTTGAAAAGAAATAGGAGGTTTCTTTCTCAGCCCACTTCTGCTCAAGCTTCTTCACAATGTGAGCATTTTACTGCGTGCCAAAAAATTATCAGGCAAAACTAATATCTGACAAGGAAAAAAAAAGCTTTTAAAAAAAAAAAAGCTTTTCAAATTAAATGCATTTTCGGGTATTTCAAACTCCAAGCAACTCCCTGAAGTTATTCCTCTTATGTTATGACCTCCATATACTAAAACCAGTTTAAAAATAAATATATCATTCTGCTTCCTCCGGGTTTCATAGCCAACATGACACATCACTTTATTAGAGTTCAAAATAAACAGATGCCAAAAATTTCACCTCCTCTTCCTCAACAAGCTTAGTGTTCTGCCACCATGTAACTGCTCTGTGGAAAGCACTCCATATCTGCCACTACCATTTTCCAGGTTTAAGTATTCAGAACGATGATATTTCACCTTATGCTGGAACAGAGAAAGACTGAATTTGACTGCCCTCCTTGTCTTTACCCTCCATAATTTCCTTTGTTCTTTCCACTTACATAGCAGAAAGTGGCACATTCTGTATTATGGTAACCAGATATCCACAAAAGTAAGGTTTATGCAAGAAAAGTGAATTCTTACCCTGCTTATCAATTCCTTTAGATCACTGTAGATTAACAACAATCTTCAGATTTTCATTCCTGTCAGAGTTAGTATCTGGTCGAGTCCAAAGAACGATTTTCACCTAAAAATATATCAAAAGTTGAATTTTATGGCGAGACCATCATCACACACACACAAAAAGAAAGGCCACACCTTTTTTTCTCCCAAGTATTCATTCTAAATTTATTCTCTTCTTTTGTAAAAACCTTATCAAGAAAAATTTCAACTACAGTTGTAACCATATGAGCAATTCAAAGAGTGAACTGATAAACTGAATAAGACTTCATGGCAAGTTCAATTATGGATGCACCATATGCTGCAATATTCCTTTAGGTATACAAAAGGAATCAATTTGTGCAATTTGTTTAAAACACAAAAAGCCCTTTTGGCAAGATCATCCTTTAGCTGAACAATCAGTTTCAACGCTTGCCTGCTGAAAACATCACCCATTCACATCCCACAGTAATAACAGTAACTTAAACAAGCACAGGAGTAACACGGCTCTGAACTGCTCGGTTCTGCTAAAAGAACAGATACTTTAAGATGGCAGGAGAACTTACTAGATCCATGTTTACTAGCAGAAAAAAGTTTTGTGCTTGGTAGTTTAGGGTTTTTTTTCCTAATTAACCTTTGTCTGATACTTAAGGTGACCTTTACCAAAGGGTCTCAGCAGTGGTACAGCAGTAGCCTTAGATGTACAGAGCTACTTCAAGTTTTGTAACTCAATTTCCCTCCTACTTTACACGTGACCAGAAGTTTGAGAAGTAAATTCTAGAAGTGAAACATTTATGTCCCAGCTAATGTATACAACCAAGAAGCTTCTTAGATACAACTTAACTGAAATTCATTTGGTCATTCATTTCACACTAAAGCACAAAAACTACAAGCATTAATACTGCCTGGTTTTAGCCTCAATTTAAAAATCCAGAAGTGTGATTATAGCTGGAACACATGTTCTAATATCAGTTTTCATTTCTGCTTTTTCCAGGCTGGAGTTAAGGTTTATCTTTCAGGAGATGCAGTGATCAGAACAGTCACACTATAGAACAGTCTGCCAAATCAGTAGCATTTCTTCTTATTAAAGGCTCTCAACCAAAAGACAACCTGGGACAGGTCTGGAGTTCAACAGCAACACATCACTTCTGCCCACTAATTTCTCTCCTCTTCCAGTGGTCATTAGCCAATGGTTCAGTTAATTAGTGTTTGATCTATTCCCTTAGTGTGGATGTACTTATGCAAAGTGGAATTTCGCTTTTTAGAACAGTCTCCATTTTATCTACTAACACACACTAAAACAAAGACTAATCAAGTGAGCACTCTGCATTATGTATTCTCCCACCAGTGAAAACAGAAATAATTCTTTTCAAAAGAATTAACTTGGAAAAAAAAAAAAGCATCAGCAACACTGACTACCTGCCCACAGAACCTTATGTTGCCTTTGCAAAAAAGTACTAGTGCCCCACTAGTGTTCCTCAGCACTCAACCAATTCTCATATTTTCTCAAGGAAATTTAGATCAGCCTGATGAAGTCACAAGCAACTTGGAACACAAATCTGTGATCCAAGTGTAAGAAACTTTAAAACCAGGCATCCCTTAGAGTTTCATGCATGATGCACAGTTCCAACCAGGCTGATGCATTACTTCTCCTCCACGGGGTATGAGAGCCCAGGAGCCTCCGTTCTCCAGGCTCTCCCTGGTGAGAGCACTGATTGCACGTGCTGTCAGGGCGAGACACATCGAACCTTCACAAGCACCTTGGCATGGGACAAGCCACACTACCACTCTGTATCATTGCCAAGACTGAGAAGGCATTTTACCACCAGGACACCAGACAGACCTTCACCCAGAAACAGTAACACCTCTACAGCCTGTCATATAAAAGCCACCCCTATTTCATATAAATTAAGGCAGAGACTGCCATCCTAAAACGCAGCATTGCTTTCCAACTAGATAATCTTTAAAAGTCCTTTCCAACCCAACCATTCTATGATTCTGTCAATTACACGTATAAACCAAAAAGTAGGTTGCTACAAGTTTAGTGAGCTTTAGCTGACCCACATCTATTACAAATATTATTCCAACAGTCAGGTTAGGAATCTGAACAACAAAACTGAAATCCATAAAAAAGAATCACAAAGTTCCACCATTAGCCATACTAACATCTTAGCTGATAAGCCTTTTTACTACCAGTGTTATTTTAGAAGCTACTGAACAGTGACGTTTCTGCAATAAATACATTTAATAGTGTCAAACTTTAAAAAGTCTGTAACCATGAAGACTGCAGATAGTTTTTTTTCTTCAGCTGACATGAAGAAAGCAAAGAGGGGGGGAAGTCAATGTTCACCTGAAGCCGAGAAGAAAGCAAACCAAGAAAAAAAAAAAAACCACCACGCATAGACCTGCACTACTCTGACAGTTTAAAAAAATGGCCTAGACAAGGCTTTGACTGCAGCTTTAATACAGACCACCCTCTCATGAAAAGTGCATGCTTTCACAAGTTGTTTTAGAAGAACAGATAGCCGTTTAGAAAGCCCACATCTGTGACTACAGAAAGCAATCTGCAGGTACATCAGAAAAGCTAGTTCTGTGCAGGTGATAAAAAAAACCAAACCTTCTTCATGAGAATAAAATAAACTCTAAGAGGTAGAAGACTGGAGTTAGTTGGAACTCCACATGACAACCCACATAATTTCATGGCAGATTAAAAGAATCATTTAAATAATCCAAGAAGCATGAAGCCATTCAAACAGGCACTGTTTACATTTTTATCTTATCTGAGTCCACTGATCAAATTAACAGAAAAAAAGTAAAATTGGCAAGATAGTAAGAGTGGCTCAATTAGACATAATTAGGCCTGATAAATCTTCTCCCATGAGGTGAAAGGCAAGACAGCTGTGACAAGCACAGGCTGCAAGCTCATTTGTCCTTATGTCCCGAAACACTACATGGTATCTTAAAAACAAAGCTACTGATCCAACCTGCTGACAGCCCACAGCACAAGTGCTGCAGTTGCCAAAATACCATGTTGTGCAGGTCCCAGCAAGTTTTAGCTGGAGCTACTCTATGGCCAAAATCGAAGTCATATGACTGAGACCATCACCATAGGAGAGGTCTGAACTTCAGCCAAGGGGCTGAATTCTGGATGCCCTGGACTCCGTGCCAGGACAGCTTCTATGGCAGCTACCTCCTGGTCTGGCACCACCGCACAGCCTGCTAGATGTCACAAGCAATATGGTAAAAGATATGAGGAGCAAGGACAAAGTGTCTTTTCTCACTGGTCCACATGGAAGATTAATCAGCCCCGGACAAAAATATATCCACCGTCTCTTCTCTGTTCCCCACCACCGATTTGTTCCCTTGATCACTGTTTCTGAGAATGTCTGCTTTCACATTTCTCCCATAAGCATTTTTTTCTGACATGACTGTTATTGATTTTAATGAGGACACATTAAAATCTGGTGCAAAGCACATCCCTGCATGCAGCTCAAACAAACAGTAATTTTTAAATTGAAGGCTGACACTAAGAATAAAGCGGGCAGAAAACTACTTTTTCCACCCAAGGTCAGACAACCACGATGGTTTGTTTGATGGCCATCTTGAAGAAATACAATACAAGCCAATCTAACATGCCACACAAGGCAAAATACATCAGTAGGATAACTAAAATGATATGTGACTACCCAGTTCAATTTAGGGGAAAAAAAAAAAGCAAACAACTTCAATGAGCAGAGAAATATATTGATTAAATTTGCAGCTGCGTGAAACAAGTTTGGCTACAAATTAGAAAGCCTACTTCAAGCCAGACAAAGTAAATAAGCCTTTCTGGAAACAGTGATATGCTAAAAAATGGTTCAATCAAAGGTTCCTCATGCGTCTAAGAATAAAAATAGACATTTCTGAAAATACACTGTCTCAAGCTGTAGGGAAGATTAAGTTACAGTATTTGCCTTGCAGTGCTTGTCAGTGCTCTGCATAAACCCAGCAAGTGACACTCACGCTCAGCACCAGTGAGACCTCAGCTGAATGAGCGTGTCCAGCTTCACGCTGCCCAGCATAGGATGGACTGAGGCAAGTTCAAAGAGACTACCAAGCAGTCAGGGGCTGAAGCACACCAGGAACAAGGTGGGACACCTGGATTTGTTACTCTGGAGAACACTTGGGATCATCATGCTTTCTACACCTACCTAAAGGAAGACTAGAGCATAGACAAAGCTAAAGTCACTACCATCATACACCTCTGATTTACAGTGGTCATGCTTTGAGTGTGGGGGGTTGGACCAGATGACCTCCAGAGGTCCCTTTCAGCCTAAAGCAGTTCACAACTCTGAGATTACCCAACAAAACTTTCATCCTCATTTTTGATGCTGCTTTCTGATTACTCAAATTATTGAATTACTACAGCACAGAGACAGTTATCTACAAAATACTGACTTTGTGTGGGAAGAGTAAGGTTTCCTAAACCACCTGTGCAGCATCATATTTAATACAAAACAACCATCGCTTAAAAATAAGCAGTAAATTTTGCTGTAAATGTGAGTTATGGTTTAGCTACCATCAGAAGTGGAGTAAATGGAAGAATGAGCAGCAAGGCACACAAAATACCAGTTCCCCTGAAGTACAGTCCAGACTATAGTACTGAGCTTTTCTCAAGGTACAGAGATGAAGCAGTAAACTGTCTTCTATGCATTTTTCCACCCTTTTTATAAGAAAAAAGATGCTGCATTTCCAGAAAAGAGAAAAAAATACCTTTAGCAGATTCTGACTCACATGTATACATCAAAACTAACTCTCTAAATGCCAGATTCAGATCTAAAGCATGTGTGTGTCAACCTCCCATGGGAAGACTGGACATTTCTGAGCATACCTGCAGAAGGACTATGTCACCTGCTTCTACAGGCCAGCAAAACATCAATGATACAGATGATGTTTCCTTAAAAGCTTTTCACAAAGTGTAACACATTATATGACAGCTGTATCAGACTAGTAGATCCAAAAGTGAATTTGTCATTCTGTTCCTTCTCTGAGAGATCCAATGAGTAGCTCCAGCTTGCAGTTGCTATGTAGCTCACAAACAGAAAGAGAATAGAAGTCAAACAATAAAACACAATTTCTGAATTGTATCCTGGAGAATCTTTTCCCTTGACTCCTGACACGCACTGTGCTGAATCACTGTCCACAAATACAACTGCAACAAGTTAAACATCAGAAACACCCTGCAAACATAAAAAAAAAATAAATTACTTTAAGGGTGACAACACTGAAACAGGTCACGCAGACAGACTGTGGAGTTTCCATCCTCAGAAATGTTCAAAACGCAAAATCCTTGGGCAACATCCCAAGGAACCTGCTCTAGCTGACTATGCTTTGAGCAGCAGGGCTGGACTAGAGGATCTCCAGAGGTCCCTGTCAACTAAGAACACAGAATCGTTGAGGTAGCTGAATCTGCAAAGTCAGTCCATAAAAATGTGAGAGTCTGTATGCTCACATCCATCTGCAGAATCCGAGCTATACTTGCATAGTATCTTGTGTATTTTGTTTGATGCCTCTAGACATGATCATACCATAAATTTAAGTTACTGAAAGCCAATAATAAAACCAAGGAAAGACTCCTCAGCTTGTAGAAGATGTAAACAGAAGACACTCCTGTTTCCCCGCACATGACAAAAAACTTAAAAGAAACAAGCATCTCTCCCTCTTTCTAACCACTGATAAAGGCTGCTATTGGGAGGGAAAAAAAAAGTTTAAATGGAATGCCTATGATAATAAGTGAAATTTTTCCTGCCCCAGATCAATTTAAAAAAATAAATATCATCTGAAGCCACGCCCTTAACAAATATTTTGTCAAAAGTTTCCCACCATTACAACGGTTGAATCACCTCACTCCGCACTTTTTGATGCTGATTTCAGACACATTCTGTAGCAGCCATGACACTACTTACAAACCTTCATATCTCCTATTCTGTTGGAAACTGTCCTACATGAACTTTTTTGAGTTTAAAAAAAAAATACACTTAGCGAAACCCTGGAAGTGTAGCTTTCCCCCTTTTCCAAATAAAGGTCAAAAGACTTTAAAAGATAAGACCATTTCATGTCTTGAAACGGAAATAGCAGCTCATAGTAGAATCAGGTCAATTACTGAAAACTTTGAATATGTAAATACCTTCAGAAGGAGATTCAATTTCCAAGCCACATCTAATAAGAGAAATCCAAATAGAACATTTATGATCCCATTAAAGTCTTTTCCTGTAATGGGCCCTTTTAAAAAAAAATACTCTCCAGATAAAAAGATTTATGATTTTACAGCTATCGAAATATTTAAAAGGAATTCAAGAAAGAATCTGCTTCATTAGGACATTTTCCCCCCTTTTATGAAATTAGAAATAGGTTTCAGTTTTGGCATAACATTAAGAAAGGATGAACAAAATGAAGATAAATGTAATGAAGATTAGTGTTTACCACATCTAAAAGCATCCTTCCGTAATGTAGACAAGAGTGGTTGTACAATGCATGCAAAGAGTATCCCTTCTTTAATCGTTCAAACACCAAAAAAAACCCAAATAGTATTTTAAGTTACTAGTTAAAAATAAAATTGACAAGTAAACTGTCTCAAACGTTTGTCAGGAAGTTACAGAAGATGAAATGCTGAATTCACAGCCATTAGCAGCGAATCTCTGCACTACCGTATCATCGACTATAAGTTTGAGCCAAATGAGACTTCGGCACATCATCATATTTTATCAAGTGTGCTAGAACACGATACCAAATTGCTATCAGTGGCAGGAAAGTGTATATCTAATCCAGTATAAAATATAGTGGTCAATTAATGCAAATAAGCCATGCTTCTACCTGGTATTTTATTTTTGCTTTAATTAAAAGCAAACAGAATAGCTTGAGATCAATACTTTACATATGACCACTATACTTTTTACCCAGTATTTGGAGTCCAAAAGCCCTGCTTCTAGCACGTTGTAACCTTTGTTTGAATATTTCATTACATACGCTTCCCAACAACTAACATAGATTTCTGTGCTATTTTTCTCTCCTCTTTTTATCAAGAGGAAAGTTAAAAGCATTATGTACTGAAGCAGCTGTACAGCCCAAAATGCCAGTGCCAATCGATGCTGAATGGCTGAAAAACGTCCAGACTTTTTGACAGACTACTGTCACCTAGACTGCAAAACTGTATTAGCATGGCAATCAAAAAAATGAGAAGTTCTTACCCTAAAGAATTCATGATCATTATGGTTTGTTATTAAGCCTTGCAACTGGTCAGTGCAAGTGAACAGACCAGTATCCTCCTCAACTCTTGGAAAAGGGATCAAAGATCTCTCTTCTCAGGAGCGATGGGAAAAGAGACGACAGCTATTGAGCCCAGATTGCACATCATATGGCAGTTTGCTGAGATGGAAAGGATGAAAAGGAGGGTTAAGAGGGACAAAGAGGAGTCTGGCCCAGTTACTGCTTCACATGGTGCTGCAGTCACAGATAACTGAGGTCAGTATGCAGCTTACTCAAAGACTTTCCCCTCTCAGATGCATATGAACACTTCGGTTTTCCATCTCTAAAAAGATTAGATCTCAGATTGCAAACCTGCTCTGTAATCAATCCCAAGTTTAAAAATAAATCATTACAAATCCTGCTTTACCTGCAGCCTTATTGTCCAGCATCCAAAAGCATGAGAAGTGCAGAAGATACAATCTTCCCGAAGACAGGATGTCCTCTTTGGATTGTCTCCCCTACCACCCGTCCAGTGAGACTTGTAACAATTAGCTTCTGTGTCCCTTGACTAGGTACCAAATGAACCTGCTTGGCTTCTCAAAATGAACATGAAGAATTTGAACAAGAAAAATGCTGAAGTTTTAACTGGTCAAACAAGCGGGTTTGACAACTTACCAGCAGAAACTATTAAGCATTCTAAATACAGATACCACTACAGGCTCCCATGGCATTTTGTCTTCTGCACTTTATTTTTTGGAAATAAGACTTAAGAGAAATCAATACAGAACAAGTAGTTACATAAATAACAAAGCCTGGTACTTTCAAATCTCTCTCCCAAACTTGACCAGATTTGATAGCTCCAGCTGAAGTTTCTCCCACGCAATTCTGCTTATCACACAGCTTCTCTGGTGACTAACAACACCTTTGTGGATGCTGCAGCTCTTGCCACCGCTGGGACTCCATCTCACCCAACCAGTAGTCTTTTTATACAAAGCCTGTCGGACTCAAGGTGTGCATAAGGGGCTAGAACAGCAGCCATTGAACTCAAAATATTTAGGAGATTGGGGAGAAGCTAGAAGTGTTAGAGAGGGGAGAAAAGCAACAGGCAGGCACACACGGAGCACAATCACACAAGTTGGTTTCCATGGGAAACCAAAAACTTTGAGAGCAACCTTGCCTCAAACCTGTTATCAGAAATCTAGAATACAGCGACTGTGCAATCTCAGCAGCGACTGCCATGCAGCACAGACACTCGAGCTGGCTCTGAGCTGAAGAACACTATCCACACATTTGCTAGAACTAGACGAAAATCAAAATGGAAAACTGCAGGAGTGACGATGTGAGGCACATTGGCCGACTTCCACAGGGCACGGTGTCAGCAAAGACATTCTCTGAAGTACAGCCAGGCAGTACTTCACATCTAACTTCTGAACACAATTCCTCCTTCCGAAACCCAACATGAAAGTCCACAACAGATACTAATCCAGATTTAAAGGAATACTTTTAAATATATTTTAATGGCCTTAGATCTGACAATTTTCGTACATTTCATTTGCTCATTTTGTGTGCAGTCTGTTTCATTCTTTTTGCAATTTACTAGACAGTCTCATTCTCTCTTGCTACAGGTCAAGATGAGTAAGAGTTCACTAAGATAAGCAATTAAAATTCAAAACATTCCATTCCAGTATTACTTTAATTTGTAGCATACAACCTATTATGTTGGCACCATTGATCTTCTGACCTTTGAGCTAAAACCACTGGACTATCACCAGAACTGTGAGAGCCCCATTAGCACAGTGCTGTCCCTCAGCCTGGTAAGCCCTACTAAAGAGGAAGGCTTGGTCAGCTGATATCCAATGCTACATTACTGCAATTAAACGCTATTTGCATGCAAGCTACAAACAGCACAGTGTCGCGCTGTACCATGCAGTCACTGTGAGCTAAAGCTATAGGAATACATAAAATAAAGCCAGGGCACAGGTTTGAGCACTAATCCATAACTGTCCATGCCAGTAAACTGTTATCCCATTCTTCAGCATGGTTTTGTTCAAATTCATTAACAGCCACTGGAGATGCCACAGGGCTAGGGACTGTTCCCAGCAAGCAGTAGGGATGCGAGCCACGCAGAGCCACGCTTGGGAGCAGAAAACACGCTGCAGACAAGTGCAGACAGAGACACTAGTTTCCTCAGAACTGGCTGAAGAGTCTCCAGCACAGCTTCACAGCTAAGTTATGAATAAATTCGTCCATAGTAAGATGAAATCTAAAGCCTAAGGCAGCTCCTGCTCTGAACACTATTACAGATTTTTCATATGCCTGTTAAAACTACTCGCTCAAGGGCATCTGCATTTCCTTATTTCACAAAGTCAATGAGGTAAACTAATGAATGAATGCGAGGCACTGATATTACAGTAATGTCACATCAAAATACAATCTCGTTAGTACCCATAAGTGAGTGAAGTTGACTGCACTCAATGCAGAGCAGCACAATTATCATGCAACTATGCTACACCACAGTAGCTTTGTAGATGATCCCATATTTTGCCTAAAATGTCAGATTAGGGCTCTGGCCCTTTCCAGTCTGTGAAAGTACACATACAAGTATAAAATACTTGCCAGTTGTCAATGTTGTGATTACCCTGCTTGATTTACTTCCTTCTTTAAAAAAAAAAAAAAATAAAAAAATTAAGTAAGGTAGTATTGTCTAAAACTAAGCTTGGGAGGGTGTAAGGAAATCAAACTCCATCCCAAAAGTAATTGTTTCTGCCACCAATAGAAACAATTTACAGAATCTTACACACACATAACTCTTCTTTCCCAGCAGCCTTTCAAATGCTGAAAAGGAGCTGATCAGATCCTATTAACTTTACCAGAAGCAACAGCCTGCTACTCACATGTAATCATGAGATTGGGACAACTGGATTTTGTTCACAAGACAAGGCCCCGAGACGAGAGAAGTCTCAAAGCTGAGCACTGCTATTAAAGCAGTCCCTCCCCCTGCAGCCCAGTGTCTGCCCATCTACTGTCCAGATGACCTGTTCCCAAGGGACAGCTTCGGCTCAAGGGGCACACTGTAAGCCCTTCTCAATTATCTTCCTTCTGGGGAAGAGTCAAGCAACTTTTCGGTACGGCTATTTAAAGAGAGAATGACAACAGCTCAATTTCACAAGCAGTTTTATTAATACTGCATACGGCATTCAGCACTAATTAACATGGCTATAAACTGATCAACAGTGGCACCTCAATAGTATCCTACATCTCTGACTCCAAATTTTAGAGCACAGGGATAACGTAACACATTGCCTTGTGACCCAGGGTGCCAGTACTCAGTAACCTAACTGAAGTTACCACACATTTCAAGAGCTTTTGGCATCTCAGCTAAGTACTAATGCGATGACAGGGAAAAAAAAAAAAGGGGGTTACAGCAAACAAGATCGCTACTGCTACTCGTATTTTTAAGTCAGAAACTCAGTGCAAACAGAACAGTCACTCAGCACTAACACAAGACTCAAAAAGAAAAACCTACCGCCTTTAAAAAGACAATTTTTCTACCTGGCAAAATTGCTTTGAACCTCTAACATGGAAATGTTTCTGTACCTCATTTATCAGCAACAAGAAAATAGTGCAATGCAAGGATCAACCACTATTTAAGGTTATTTTGCATTATACTATGCATACGATTACTTCATTTTCAAAAGAACTATTAAATGATAACATTAAACGACTTTACCTGCAAGCACATAACACCCACATACTGTCGCAGAGCCAAGAGTTTTTATTGCCACCTGTAAAATATTACTGAAACTGAGCAGCACTGTTCCATAAGCCCTTTTCTTTCCTCATGTAAAAGTGAAATGAAAGACCGCACAATCAGGTGCACTGTCTATGCTATCTTCATGTAATTTATCTGTTACAAGCAATAAAGTTCTAATTCGTAGCTAAGTTTCAAGCAAGAATTAATTCTAGCCATGTTTTCTGACAAAACCTGGGAAAAAAGCTAGTCATACTGGAGGAAACAGGATTCAAATTTAAGAAACTAGTCACAATTTTAAGCATCTAGCTTCATCTTTATAGTTGTGCTGATTCTTCTCTCACCTCCCTTCAAATAGATCTTCAATTTTTGTCCCACCTTTACAGCTAGAAAATCACAGACATCTTTGGACCCTTCTTTTCTAAATGATAACACTCAGAAAAAGAGGGAGGGAGAAAGAGAAGACATGATTCACTTGCTCATACAGTTTCAGCTACAATATTTAAACACAACATTGAAAAAACTGTTTTTCAGTACCATTACCTACCAAAAAATTAAGTACCAGCCCTGCTTATTCTGGATGCTTTAATGCCATATCAAATGGAACCTCATTGTTCTGCCAAAAATCTTTTAGTCCTCCACATTAGCAAAACTCACAACCATAAGGCGAACAACACTACAATCATTTACAGTCCCTCCTCATCTGAGCCCAACTTTTTCTGTCTAAATAGTCAATGATCTAACAATTCTTACTGTTATTACCCTCTCCACCTTCCCCAAAGTTCACAACACTACTTTTCAATCTGTTCCAAAAAAATAAGCAAAGTGCTACTTTATTTTATGGCTGTCCACTAGCTCCCCCTTCCATCAATTGTTTCTTCAAGTTTGATTACCTCTTCCCTTTACATGCAACCAAAAGACAAAATAAGGATGTTATCTACAAATTCCCTCTTCAGAATTGCTCCTTAATTTATCTCCTTATAACAGTTTGTGAGGCCTGTCTTATATAGCCTCAAGTCACTTAATTCCCTGCCCCAAGAACCTGAAGAAACCTGTCACCTGAAGTTAGAATGCATCATATTTGGGAATATTGGGCAACTACTATAAATTGGTTTGGATTTGGGTTTTTTTTTTGTTGGCTTTTTTTTTTTTTTTAAGCAAAGTGCAGGTTTTCAAAAAAAAAATAAGGAACAGCAGAAGTCTCCCCTCTCCTCAGCACTTCAGACATTTTTTTATCTCTGGGCATTTTGTACTTTACAAGAGGCAATGTTTACCTTGCATATGATTATTTTTTGTGTGGCCAGCTCTGCACAACTGCTAAATTGTTCTGAATTAAACCGACTGTTCCCCCTGCTCCAATTTTCAGAAGAGATGCATTATATCTCTTAGTTAAAGAGCACATTCACAACATTTGCACTCTTGCCCTTGGCAGGCATAAAGCTGTTGGCAGTTTGAGGTAAGTCATAACACTTAAGATCCAAGAACAGAAAGATACTTTAACGATGCAAGAATGGAAAACTTCAGTTCAGCTGCTCAGGTATGTAAGCACTGACATATTAAAAAATTGAGATTTAATGATGCCAGCAATCAGCAGATAATGAGAAACTTCTGGTAAAATAACAGTGATGAGCACCCTTTGCAACATTTAATTACTGCTTATCATCATACCTTTGTTTTACTGAAGATGTGCTTTAAATTACCAACAAATTTGAAAGTCTTTACTGCATCAACACTACATATACAAGTGATTAAATCTGGAACATACAGCAAACTGTTGCATGTTCACACCCAATTCTAATGCTGTTGTTTGGAGACAGAATAATCTCTTCTGTTCTCAAATGTTATCTAGCATATTAATTAACCTTAAAAAAATTTCTGGCTAAAAATAGAAGTACAATAGTATGGGATTAAAATTAAAGAAGTCCTGACATTTTTAATACCCAACAAAAAAAAACCACAAAAAACAAACCACCAAAACTATATAGCTCTGCAGATATTCTGGCTTTGTCTAGATAGGGAAGCAATTGCATAATAAGGCAAGAATTAACTTATCACTCTCAAATTATTCCATGGAACTTCTCCCATGGTTCAAATTGCAAAGTGGAAGTGTCAGGGGCAGGCAGTACTCCACAGTATTAATGAACATTCATTTCACTGCACACAAAAGCCCTAAAAACCCACAGAACTCAAAATCCCAAAAAGGCCTTTTCAATTTTGAATGAATGGCTTGCTTTAAGATTATATTAGCATTTTCCTTTTGTTTATATTAACAAAGGCATCCTAGCAAAGATTCTCCTACAGCCTCTCTGTATGGCAATGCAATAAATAATACTAGATTTGGGACACATGGAAGTTTCCAGAGTTATGTCAAGTACGAGTGGCTGACTACCCTGCAGAAGTCAACGGGGGGAAGGTTAAAATACTGACTTCTGTCAACACTGCCTTCTTCAAAGGCTGCAAAAGAAGGGAAAGAGTGAAGAAAGAAAAACATCCAGGGAAAGGACAAACTATGTAAATAGCTTTTACATAAGTATCCCCCGTCTTTTTTCAGTTCTAAATGTTTGCTTTAGCAAAAGCAGAGGGAAAGCATCAGGTTTCACTCTTTATTCCAGCTGCTGTATAATCGATACAGTGGTGCGGTCTATTGAACTATTTTATTACAATCCATGCAACAAGCTGTTAAATACATTTGCAAAGTAGAAGATCAGTGCCAGCATCATGTCATTCATAAAGATACGTTTATTTTCAAGATGTAAGAACGCTAAAACTGTAACTTTCTTTTGCACAATTATGCAGTCCTTCTGCACGGACTGAAAGCATAAAATCCAGTTTCAGCCCTTCCAATTTGAAAAAACTACAGTGGTAGAAATCCCAACTGCACCCAGCAGAAGCAGAGAAGGCCCTCTAAGATTTATTTGGTGGGGTCTGGTATTGTCTTCTGTTTGACACATGCAACAATTCCCAAAGGAATTGAACTTAAATCACATTGGTAATTCAGAAAGCAAAGAGAGAAGGCTTGTCCACAAAAGTAAAAAGAAGAGATCTTTAGATACTTCAGAGGTAAGAACCATAAGGACTTTTGTGTAATAGTAATACATTTAAGCCCACAGTTTGAGTTTCATCACCCATTGTCACTTTTTTTTTAAAAAAAAAAAAAAGCACACACAAAAAACCACTTAGACAAAGTCATGTTATGCTTCAGAAATGTGGAAAAAAAATAGAGTCTGATTTTTGCCACAGTTTCTTCAGCAAGAGCAAAGTTGTGCTCTGGCCCTGCCAAAACACAAACATTCAAGATGTGCATGTTTTCTATTACGTTACCCTCTTGCAAGAAAATAAATAAATAAAAGTGCCTACTTTCTTGCCTGCCCACAGATAAAGGAAATCAGGTTTCCTGTTGCAGGTTTGCAACCTGAGAGCCAGCACAAGGAAGCTGTAATAAAATTACACCAGCGCTACTGCAGCTACCAAGCAAAAGACACAAAATGGGCTGGATACTAACGTAAAACTGTTCCACATTAGTACAAAAAAAAAAAATATAAAACAAATTAGCTACAAGGATGGTCCTGATCTTTAAGCAGTGGTGTTTGAGTCTGCAGAGTGCTGAGCAGTTTAAACCCAGGAGCCCAACCTCCTGCTCTGAGCAAGGGCTGACTTCCACGATGCGTCAGGTTGCTCATGGCTTTGTCCTGTCAAGCTTCAGAAGTCTCCAAGGATAGAGATTCACCAGTCCCTCTGGGGTGGTCTGTTCAATGCTTAACCAATCTCATAATGATTTAAGTTTTATAGTCGCTTTGGTGTACATAAACTGGATTTCTCCTAGAGGAAAATAAGCCAGAAATCCCTCCCCAGAAGTTCACTAAATGTGGCCCAACCCTTAATGGCCATAACGGTCCAAACTGACAAACCACATCTCTGTTGGGGACATCTATTTAGGAGACCAGACCACGTTCCATCTGAAGTAAAATTACTGAAATACTAACAGTGTAGATCAGGGAGACTCCACTTATACTCTGCCAAACTATTTGCTAGTTTAAGTCCAAGTTACAACACCAAGCACACAGATAGCAGTATTGAAATTAGATGAAGGAAAGAAGCACTCTTCGAAACAGAAAGAGAGGAGAAAAAAAATCAAGAAGTTATAAATCCAAAAATTATAATCTCTTGTAAAACACCAATCATCATGGATCTGCACCAAATACTTCTATGACGGTGTGAAGTACAGTTGGGATTCTGAGTAAGTGTGAAGACCAGTAGCTTACTATAACAGGAAAAAAAGAGGCAATACAAAAATACAATTTCAGTAATTTCAAAAAGCCCCAAGGACATGTAAAAATATTCTTGGAGCTATGCAACTTTTGATCAAATCAACAAATATAGGTGTTTAAAAGCATCTGTTAACTCTAGAGAGAGAGCTGTCTGTATTACCACCACCAAGAAAACCCAAGATAACTATCAGAGCTGCTGACGTGAACAACTGCCATACAAAAAGTTCTGCTACCACAGCAGTCGTTTCGCAGATAATATCTGCCGCTATTAAAAAAAGGTTCTGAATTAATCCTATTTCACATCACATCAGCATACAATAAGCCTGTCATTTGAATCCAAAGGTCAAAAGACAATTGGTTTAGCTGATGGCGCTGTAAAATGCATTACGACTTGAGAAATTCAGACAGCCGAGCTGAGCTACAAAAGCAGCCCCTTGGCACCTCCTGGAACCCCACCATCCGCTGCACAGAGACAGGCAGCAAAGAAGATGCTTGGCAATTTCCCCCACACAGAAAAGTAAGCATTAAAACTCACAAAATACCAGCCAAGTATATCAGATGTAACCAGGTCTTTCAAGCAGACTCAACAGGCAACTTTTCTCTATGCTATGCTCAACTTCTGTCCCCTGCTTTCTAACAGCCTGAGGTAAGAGCTTGCTTCCTGCTGCCTTTGGCTAGTTGAGGCTTTTAATCCATTACATCGTCAATTTCGAAAAATAAGATACATTTCAGGGTTAACTTGAAATGCTTTCACCAAGATAAAAGACTACCTTAACGCACAAGTTGAACATCAGTATGTTTCTTTCACAGCTGCAGTAAGACCAGCCTCTCCAAGGTCTACATGAATATTTTGAGGTTAAAAAATTGTTACTTTAAAAGGTAAACAAACAACAAAAATTGACATAAACACCATCAAAAGGTTTTCAAGCACTGAATGTATACCATAAGGAATCATGAAGAAGAATCCAACTTTAAAATACTTATATGCTATATGCCAGTAGTTTATTTAAATGTTGACAACTCATGAAATAAAACTTGGTCTTCAAAATACATTTCACTAATCTTTAATAACATACGTCTGAAGAAAGCATTATTCCCTTTCTACAGAGCCCAAGACGAAAGGCAAGAGAGCATTAAAACATCAACAAAAAACCCCCAAAAACCTGCAAGTGCCTCTCAGGCCAAGGCATGAGCCACTATTCCCAGCGACAACATTCAAAAAAGTTCTCTATACAGTCGTGCATTTATCAGGAACTTGATCTCTCTCTTCAAAACAGACATCCATCCACTGTGCAGGGAACAAGAGCTACCACTATTGCACCGCAGCATCCAACACGAGCTTTAAGTAGTACAAAGAGATGGAGCCACGAGTGATTTTGATCCTACTAATCAAACACGGGTTTGCAAGAGAGGATTCCACTTTGAAAAAGCACTGACAAATACTCGGTTAGCAATCACACAATTCACCAGCTATCAAGATTATGAAAAGTGTTATGTCACCACATTCAAATGAAGTGCTCTTTAAAACATGCTTCCATAAAAGAAAACAAAGACTTGTAAATGCTTAGTCTCACTTAACATAAAGGACATGTGGTGGAATCTGAATCAAAGAACCCACCCAGCAAACTGGTGCCACAGAATGCAAAATTAAAGAGACTGAGACAATGACATAATTTAGCTTTACATATGCAAAACCAGACATCTAGAACCATTTTATCTGCTGATTCATGTTAAATAACCAAGCACTGCTAGTGTCTCTGCAATGCCTAAAGGGTTTCCCAAAGTTCAGAGTGCAAAACTGTCAAAGCTAACACTGGAACTGCTACAGACTGTGTCAGTCTCGCACTGCCAGCTGCGTATGGATTAAAAAAAAAAAAAAATCACAATTAGTCAAACCCACAAAATTGTTGTCACTCAGCCTCACCAATGGCCATATTCTGCAGGTTTACAACTGTGCCTTCAGTTAACCATTGCTAGTAAGGTTCCACTCCCAGAAAACACTGACTGCCTTTCATTAAATAGAGAATCTCTCAACTCTCGTAGACCCATAAAATCCCACTTCAAAAACTAGAAAATCAGTTCCAGGACTCTCCAACTTGAGAATCCTCATTCCAACGTTAAAGTGAATTCAGTGAAATAGAAAGTTTAGACTATTTAAAAGTTGCTATTTAGAGGGAAGCCACTGAAGTTCTATGTCCCTGGAAACATAAAAGACAGAACAATATAACATTTTTTTCCCCCTCGCTCACAGAAAGTTATTTAACATACAATTAATTTTACATGCCAAATCAATAAAAGCCTCACCTAGCAGATTTTAGAATAAATGTATTTACACTGATAAAAGAAATAAGCAACCACACTTAGTTCATGTCTGCCATGACTTCTTGTTAATAAGTTAAGCAAATGGGCTTCAGAATAAATGAATAAAATAAAAATCTAAAAGATGGTTAATGAAGTAAACAAAGATATAAAAACATATTAACAGATTATTAAATCATGCTTTATTGACTTTTTAAATATTTAAATTAGGTAGCTGTTGAGGAATAAAAGGAATTTGCCCGAAGCTAAGAAAGCCAAGGAAACAAGAGATCAGAACTGTCTGCCAACTAGCCAACACCTAGGGTCAATAAGAATAAATTTAAACTTCTGAAAATGTCAGCATTAGGGAAATCAACTTGTGTGACTGAAATTTTGATGAAGGCAGAAGCTCTGCTTCTTTACCCCAGTAGGGTATCCAGGATTTCTAGCCAGTAGAGTAAGAACTCAATAGCTTGCAGCAACCCCCTTGCTGAAAGGATTAAACTACTGATATGGAGAAAACTGTTCCTTTTTCTTCTCTACAATAGACATGCTATAGGACAAAGCAGATAGAGGCACAGAAAAGAAATTCAATTGGGCCTCAACCCTTTCTCTAACTAGCCTATCTCCCATTTTTCCAGTGTATTTTCGAAATTATCCTCCTTAGCTGGAAGAACATGACCTTACTAAAATTCAAAATAACTAGTAGGAATATTTTATGTTCTTAAAATTAAGTTTTGTTCTCCTATCTTAGAAATAAAAAACGTGTTGAGCAGCAGAACAAATAATTTGGAAGTAGACTTTTCAAAGGATATATTTGAGACACGTTACAAAACAGAGGACAAAAAGAGCTACCTAAGAACAAAACATTCTCAAGGCAGCAGCAGAATGCTTAAAAGCATGATGAAAAAAAATCTCCTTGAAAATCCTGGGGGTGGGAGGTGAGAGGCCACATTGGGCACGGTTTTTAAAAGGACAGCCATCCAAAAGTTAATCCCAAACCTTAAAATAACAGTTTGGATAAACATGAGAGAGAAGAAGCTCTTCAAACCTAGAATCGATAATAATGTATGAGTGAAATGACAACCATACATTCTATTATACAGGGGGGAAAAAAAAAAAGCCACAACAAATTATTAATTACTTGTCACCATACAGTTTTTATTCTTTATTGCACCTTCATCCTTTCATAGTCCTGCGTCAGTGCCTACCTCTACACCTGCTAGCCTTTCTAGTCAAGCAACTTTTTGCAGCCCTACAATAGTCAGAATTGACATCCCATTTTGCTTCTGACTTCATGATCTAAGAGGTTTTATGAACCACAACTGAAAGCTAAGTATGTCTATCCCAAGCAACAATGTTAGAACTAAGCATTTTATTAGCATCAGTAATACCTTCTTAATACACTCTTGAGTAACTAAGTGCACATCCTTTAATCAACTGGCCATAAATAAACCCTGTTAAAATCAGGGGGAAAAAATCTTCTGTCCCCAGTTACCTATCAATAAAGAGGAAACATAGCATTTACATAAAACATTCAATCCTTAAACTCTTCTTTTTAGCTTTACTTAAATAGAACACATGTGTTTTTACAACTAAGGAAAAGATAAATTTGAAGTTCCCACACTGTTTCTGGATTAATAACCAGTAGGGTGTCTGATGGCCTAAGGCACAAAAGCCTTGGCAGTAAAACACAACTTATAGATCTCTCTCTATAATTACAGCTGCCACAAACTTCTACCTTAGTACTTTCACCCGTCCCTCCCACCACTCCAGCTGAAGGGGAACGGAGGTTAGTCCAGCAATACCTTCCAAACAAATAACGACCAAACTCTCCACCAGAGAAAACACTTATTATCCAGTTAGTACTTGCAGTGACAACAAGCAAAAACTGGGGGGGGACAGACGGCTTTCCCTTTTACGAAACTGGTTTCTGCCTTAAATTAAAGGAAACTAATGCTTAATTCTCATAGTTAATGAGAAAAAAACCACAACCAAACAACCCTTAATCAAAATTCCAATGCAAAAGGAGGGCTTTCTAAAGAAAATGCCAATCTTGGTTCATCCATACAGAGCTGAAACCTAATGAAATCTGACACCTTTACTCAGAAAACAAATTTGCATTGTATTATCAACTAAGGCTCCACGCTCACAGATGCACTTCATTCAGCATGCAGTAACGGCTTCGTTAAAGCAGCACCACTAAAATTTTTGAAAGCGATCTTGCAGGCAACATTTTTAAAAGCAATTTTGTAAGCCATATTATCCAAAAAATGCCTCCGTGTTCTTCTTTTGGTAACCAACACGCCTCCTCCATCGAAAACATACAGATGTTGCAGCCAAGGTTATACAAGGAGATCTTCATTAAGTTGAGCAATTCCCATTTTGTATCACTGCTCTAACAGACACGAATGGGTGAATCCCTCATTAAAGGAGCTGCAGCTGCACCACAGTTACCCGGTGCAAATAATGCAGTTATTTTTAAATACAGCACGAGAACATTAACACCAAGACCTCACGCAACAGAAAATGGGGGAAGAACAAACAAACTCTGCTGAGGAAGGTTACCCCTCTCTCTTTTACCCTTCCCTGCTTCTCCAACATCTCCTCCCTCCCTGTAAGACCCAGGCATTCCCTGTTCCTCCACTTTTCCAGGCTCCCAGTGAAGAGATCAACCATCCCCAAGTATTTTGCTCCTCCACCCGCTCTCTCTCTCTCATAAGGCGAGCGCCTTCAGAACATCCCCACCGGCACTGCCTCCAAATTACCTAATTGTTATCATTACTGTGGTCTCCGCACCGGCTCGGAACAAAAAAAAAAAAA